>JAMKCH010077829.1:0-86861 GCA_023653785.1 Ophioderma brevispina | reverse complement strand
CTTTACTGTACTGTGCTATTTTTTTTATGCATAGTACGGCATCAGTCCTGTCGCTGGAGTAACTGTGCCATCTTAGAATCACCTGGCAAGAAACTCAAAATAACAAATTCCTCTTCCCAGGAGCCGGGAGGTAAGTTACCACCTTATAACATGGTGGTCCCTGGAAATTAAGGGTTGTCATTTTCTTTGAAAGGGTCCCAATATTGCGATGACCAGTCATTTTTATGACCTCTACTATCGCAACTAATTTATTGACCCCCTCCATTTGATATAAGGACCCAGAAATTTTTTTAATTTGAGGTGTCTGGAGGCCATTTTCGGCATGTTTTCAATATTTTGATACCATTTTCTGTCAAAGTACATATGGAATTGCACTTCACTCTGTTAAAAGACAGCCCCACCCTTTGATATCTTAAATTTGATAACTATAAACTGGATCAATAACCATAATGAGAAAAATCCCTTCCTTAACCCCCATATCTTCACATCACTTTTCCTATTACTTTAAAATCTGTTCAAAGTTTTCAAAAGAAGTCGATCACTTAACCGTAGGAGTAAAGGCTGGAGCAGGGGGAAACATTGCCCCCCCCCAAGATGGGTCGACAGGTAAACAGCTTTGCTTGCCCATGGGCACAGATCAACGTTTCCACTTGAAATACATATGAAACAATGTTGAGTTGTCAAGTCAACGTTGTTTCAACGTCATTTCAACATATCTGTGCCCCTGGGTTAACTTATTGTTACACCCAATCAGCACATTAAAATCAGAATTGACACTATTATACTGCAATCTAGGAAAAAGTAGTTGGAATACTCACCACCATTTGTTCCGTTCCCACCCGAGATGGAGTTGAGATCCTTCAAGCTCCTCTTATCTCTCATTTGAAAGTCAAAATTTACCTTCAACCTCCCTCCCCACACCCAATGCTGATGAAAATACCTCAATCATATCAGATAGGGACTCGGAAGACGGAGTTAAATAGTTTTCAAAAATTGCTCAAATTGTTCCAACAATTATTTCCAAGATTGTCCCATTTTTAATAGGTTAATCTGATAATTGTTTTTGTATTGTTTTTCTTTTTGTCATGCTTCACTAGGTATTGCTAATCTAATGTTTCTGCCATGGTACAGAAGCTTACCTGAAGTAGGCCAAGAAAAAGTGTTAGGGGATTCCAGGGACAATTGTTACGGTATGTGTACCTCAGTGGTATAATTGCATGTCATGGACTAGGTGGCATGCTACTGGAGAAAAGGAGTTATTTTGACTTCTGTAATAGCTCAAAATTAGACTTACATCATTATTTTTTGCTGAAATGTCAGGGGTTTAAGTCCCTCCCAAAGCACTCTGGGCACAACATGCACTGCCTGTACATGAAGCTCTGAACTGTATATATTTGTACAATATCACTCTTCTAAATGTATAAAGAGTGAAGTCATTCTCAACTAATGTGTATGAGTAACCTGTCTAACAAACATTAAGTGACCAAGTGTTTTCAACTCCCAGTTGGTGCCCAAGGGGGGGATGGGGTTCCATGGGACACCCTAGGAAACCACTTTCCCACGGGAATTTTTGCACGAAAGTTCTCCCACATTTGAAGGATCATAAGACAACCCCAAGTCAGCCAATAAAAAATGATATTTTGTTATTTGGGCTGCAAATTAGGGTCAAAATGTTTTTCACAAAACAGTGAAAATTGGGCAAAAGGCTGAAAATTCAAAGACGGCCTTGCCTTACATCAAACATGTTGGAAAACTTTTTTATGGTTGAGATCTATTCTAGAAGACCCCACTTACTATCTTTAACACAAAGTCGGCATTTTTAGGCATCCTGTATTTTTTAGGGGTGTTGCAAATACAAGTCATTTTTCCCATAGAGTTTTGTACAGTAACGGTTTGGCAATGTACATGATGAAATTGTTTTTTTCAGCACATAATGGGTTAAGTTATTTTTAATGTAACTATAATTGTTTTACTTACCTGTATGTGTGAACTTTATCGCAAAAAAAATTGCTGGTTCTCGTTTCTTGTCTTATTTTAAAAATGATTCTCAGCTGACTTCCGTTAGTGGCGCCCAAGGTGGGTCCATGGGACCCGCACTACTTAATTCATTAACGGCTTGGCCGATTTTTAATGGTATTTTGGGAAAAGAAGCGCGTTTAAAATCAGACCATTACAAAAAATTTTAAAAGATGCAGAAAAAATCCCACGCGTAAAACAATTTTGGGGGTCCATAGGAACACACCCCACCTTGGGTTCCACTTAGTGTTCATTAAGGTGAAATTCCCTGAAAATCACAAATTAGGATGGGTAACTTAGACATCTCAACTTTCACTCTTTTACTTTAGACAGTATTGTGGTCCAGTGGATTTAACGGCTGGCTCGTGATCTAAAGGTGGTGGTTCGAGTCCTGCCATGGCCGTGTGTGTACTTTGGAAGCACTTTACCTCACTGTTTGTCTTGTTTACATATACAGAACAGAGCATCAGGTGGTATCACAGAACAAGCTCACTGTTTATTTGTCTTTTACTTTACAGATACAGAGCATCAGGAGAGTGAGAGTGATACTCCATACAGCTCTCCTTAAGCACCTTGTAGGAGAGCGATTTAAAGCTACCCTTGGGATTCTGCTCTATCCATGGTTAGCACTGTTATATGCCATGAAAAGCTCCCCTTACAGGGCTCTCCTATATACGCAGGGGAGCTTTATTACCAAGCACCACCGTATTTTAAAAGTCAGTTTCCTGGAACAGAGCATCAGGTGTATCAACAGAACACAATCTCCTCCGAGCTGTCTTGTTTATTACAGAACAGAACATCGGGGGTATCACAGAACACAAAGCTCACTTTGATTTGTACGGTTACATTACAGAACAGCATCAGGTGGTATCACCGAACACAAGCTCACTTTGGATTTGTCTTGTTACATTACAGAACAGAGCATCAGGTGGTAATCACAAACACAAAGCTCACTTTGGATTTGTCTTGTTACAATTACAGAACAGAGCATCAGATGTATTCACAGAACACAAGCTCCTTTGATTTTTCTTGTTACATTACAGAACCGAGCATAATGTATCACAGATCACACAGCTCACTTTTGATGTGTCTTGTTACATTACAGCCCAGAGCATCAGATTACCACAGAAACAAGCTCCCTTTGAATTTGTCTTGTTACATCACAGAACAGAGCAATCATTGGTATCACAGAACAACAAAGCTTCACTTTGATTTTCTTGTTATATTACAGAACAGAGCATCAGATGTAGCACAGAATACAACGCTCATTTGATGTTGTCTTGTACTTACAGACAGAGACACCAGGTGGTATCACAGAACACAAAGCACACTTTTGGTTTGGTCTTGTTTAATTACAGACAGAGCATCAAGTGGTCTACAGAACATAAAGCTCACTTGATTTTTCTTATTACATTACAGAAAGAGTTTCCGTGGGATCACCGAACACAAAGTTCTATCTATCTCGGCCGCAGCCAAGATGCTGTTTCACACATGTAGCGTCCAAATGTCCCTTTTTGTCATTAGGTTGGGGATGTCAGATTGGATCCTGCTGGATGTCTTCAGCAATCACATCATTGTAGTTAAAGGGGCGACGACCCCTGTTTTGGCATGGTAACGTCCAACATGTGACATCTGCGACTACTGGTCAATCGCACGATGACGGCAAATCGTGCACGGCGTTGGGCAACAGAAGAGAAATTGAGGATATCTCCATATAATCTGTGCGTGTTGGTCTTGTGCTCACGCCAGATATGTTTTGTACTCGCATAAGAAGCTTGGTGTGAGGTGCCATCCAGTCTATCCTGTAGCTCTTTCTTCAATGGCCCAGGTCTCAGATCCATACAACTGGAAACTCTCTACACAGGCTCTAAAGAATTTCAGCTTGTTGAATTGGAGATACCAATGCCATAAGTGGTGTAGTTTTATTGTCAGGCTTCCAAGCGTGTCCGTTGCGTGACAGGAAGTCTTTCTTGCTGTCGGCAACATACTTGAAGTCCTTGACCTCTTTGAGTGGCTACCATCTGCTGGTGCAGATAGGTTGATTAGTCGTCTTCCTCATGGACAGTCATATATTCAGTCCTTTGGCATTTAAGATGTAGCCGACTTTTGTCTTCAGCATCTCAATTGATGTTAAGTAGATCTGTGCACCACATATCAGATCAGCTGTTATAGCTATATCATCTGCGTGGTCAAGGTCTGTGAGATGCTGACTTTGGTGACGTCTGGAACGCTGGGTTTGGATGGTGATTCCTTTGTCGTTCATGAGGTCAAACTCTGTCTGAGGATTAATCACCACGACTACAAAGAATTAGGAAGGCAAGAGTATCTCCGTGGAGGATTCCAGTAGTTGTAGGAACTCCTCTGTTGGCCCATCCATGTCTGCACAAAGCTTGTGTGTTATCTACAGATGCAATGGCCTTCGACAGTCTCATTTGGGACACCGTAGGTTGGCGAGACGATTCAGCATGTACTCCCTGTTTTACACTTGTCAACAGCCTTGGAAAAATCTACAAACACAATTGAGCTTTTTTCTGGAAATTCTCAACTCTTCCATGATCTACTGAGGGCAAGTATCTGAGGTAGTGTTGAATCTGCCTTTGCGAAACCGTTCCTTGTTCCTTCGAATAAATGGGATCTATGTGAGGAGTGATTCTGATTGAGCAGCATGGATTGTAGAATCCTTTAGACGCCAGTGGTGACAGTGTGATTCCTCTTATTTTGGGGTTGTTGAGGTCGCTTTTCTTTGGTAGAGGAATGATGGATGATGTTGAAAAGGCATCTGTTTGTTTCCCAGTATGTGTTTATTACAAAATCTAACCAGTTTGATCATTGATCGTGGATTCTTTTTCCAACTACGCAGGAATGTTTCGGGGACCAGGTGTCTTGGTGTTTTCAGTTTCTTCAGGGCAGATCTAAGCTCTTCCATAGTGAAAGTTTCAGTCTGGATGGAAGGGTGTCTGCTATCTTGTGAATGAAGGCAGGTTCACAAGGTTAGTGTTATTCTGACTGGCTTCCCAATTAGAGAACTATAGTTCTGAAACCATGTGTCAAGGCGCACTTCAGTTGTTGTTTCACCTTGATTCTTATATGTGGGGGTGGCCTCTTATCGGTCACCCCTCAAGCCTCCCAGGCAGCAGCATTTTGTTTTCAAGAGCAGGGCATCAAGTGCTTCAGCCTGGACTTAACATGCTCCTAAAGCAACCACCATTGTAAGCATCATCATGTGCAGCCTTAGCAGCATCAAGGTTTCTGCTGGAGCTCTAGTGGACTTAGTACTGTGCTTCTTGGCTGCAGATTCAGTTTTTTCTCTGGCTTTGCAGACTTTTGTCGTTTGAGGCAAAGGCCCCCAAAAATTAGTCTTCTTCTTTCTCTAGGTAGCATCTCCAAGCCATTTCTTTGTTGGCTTAAGTGGGACATTATAGACTGCACTGAGTTTTTGTCCTTCAAGCCATCAACAAGAGTGTGAACGGGCTGTTATGTAGGGGGCCGCACGGGGGGTGGGTATAACTGCTCACAAAGCTTTGTATCCCGGCGGCACTACCTCCTCATTCTGATTTGTTTTTCATGGGATCTCTTGGGTGGGGAGTGGTGGTGTGTACTCTGACGATAACTTAGGTCGGCTCCTGCAAGAGACAATTCGATGTGATCAACTTAACAGCTTCAAAAGTGTTGTAGCTCTTGAGTTCTTAATGCTGTTTAATCCACTTCTTGTCATTGACCCGAAATAGTCCAGTTGGACAAGTTCTCCATTTGGGCGGCGGGGTCCACAGTCTACCTGAATGATTTTGGAATTGGTATTAGGGGCAACAAGGTTAAATTGTTCCATGAGTCCTTCATGTACATTCCATTTCTGTTAGCCTCGTTGTTGCAATGAACACGCGTCGTCTAGCCCAAGCTTAGCGTTGTAATCTCCAGGGATGTACAGAAGATTGGGTTGGAACTGTAACTGGTGGCAGTGGAAAGTTTATGGTAAAAGTAGGAAACAGTTTTTCCTTCTGGATAGTCTTGTGGGGGCTGTACGGCAATGACTGTGTTTCAGGATTTCCCTCCTTGTAATGCTCCAATGTCACTCTTAAGTAAAAAACAGGTTGCACATGACTTGATAGCCTTTGGTGAGAAAGAAAACCCCCACCTCCTGGAGCTTGCATTTCTCTTGTTCTTCCATGCAGAGGCTTAATCAGTGCATATCCATGGATATTCACCTGTATTATATGTTCACTGTGCACAATGCGGTGTTTCTTGTATGCATATGACATCGTATCATACAGTTGTTGCTTCATGAACTAGTTCTTCTTTCTTTTCTGTTGTTGAAAGTGTCTGGACATTAAATGTGCTAATGATTAAAGCATTTTTGCGTCTAACCAAGTTGTCCATTAGCAGTCTTTGTCAATACAGGGTTTGACCGTCCATAGGCGCTTTAAGGACCACCCCAATCATGCAGATTGGGATAGACCAATGTTGACTCAGGATGCACGGACTTTAAATCAGGGGCTGTAACCCTTGTGCTCAACTTTGTTGCACTATTCATCTAAATAGTAACAATTATCTCCATAGTAGCGGTGTATTCTCCAGGATCTCCAGCATAAGCTTACTTTGATCTTTCTTGTTATCTTACAGAACAGGGCTCAGAGTGGTATCACAGACACAAAGTTCACTTTGATTTGTCTGTGTTCCATTACAGAACAGCATCAGGTGGTACACAGAAAACAAAAGCTCCACTTTTGATTTGTCTTGTTACATTACAGAACAGAGCATCAGGCGGTATCAAAAGACACAAAGCTCACTTTGATTTGTCCTTGTTATTTTACAAGAACGAGCATCAGATTGTATCACAAGAACCCAAAGCTCCCTTTGCTTTGTCTTGGTACGTTTCAGAACCAGCATCAGATTGTCTCACAACACAAAGCTACTTTGATTTGGTCCTTGTTCCCATTACAGAACATGAGCATGCAGGTTGTATCACAGAACACAGAGCTCACTTTGATCTTCTCTTATTTCATTACAGAACAGAAGCATCAGGGGGTATCACAGAACACAAAGCTCACTTTGCCCATGAGCATGAACACATTGCTGATCTGGCACCATTGTGAAACGCTGAAACCAACAGCTCTTATCGGTATGTACTTGTTCTCTCTCAACCTTGACAGTATACTTCAACATGCTGCCTTTATTCGACACATACATAATGCTGTGATTCTAAAGGAAGCGCAATTGTTTTTATGGCTGCCAATAACCTGAAACCCCCGCAGTGACTGTCAAATTGCGACTGAAAAAAGTAATTACGATTATGGTTAGGGGGTTTCATGTGGTCACAGTAATAGACAATGTGATTCAAATAGGTTGTTGTATTTACCTAAGAATACTTAGTTGTTTTCTGAATTCTTGCTTAATTTGGAAATTGGAGAAGTATGCTCTCAACTAAACAAAAACTGAAAATTTAGAACCTTAGCCCAATAAACCAAACAAACACACTCGCATGCTTGCATGGAAGGAACATAATGAGTATTCATGATAATCAGACCTTTTAAACACAACTTTTTGGCCTGCGTCAGGATTCATTTGCACGACAATGATTTAGACCTCCTTCAGAGGACCCCAACTAAGGAGGAAGTGACGACCACCACCACCACCCTCTCCTCCTCTTTCCTCCTCCTCCTCCTCCCCTACCTCCTCCCCACCACACCTCACCAGTGGGTTTTTCAACATTTCAGAGGAAAATGTTGTCTTTTGGATGTTCCCCCAGGTCAGTTATGGACTCTTTTTCTTCAAAATGTTTAAGAGTTTTCGTACTTCTGATTAGCGGAGGTTAAAGTCCAATATGAGTCATGAATGATGGTCCTACAAGAAATATTCTTCTGAATCTAGTTTATATTATGTTTTAATCCTTAAATAGAGCTGCAGCCATAGGTGGTGTGTTTACTGAAGAATTGCTTAAGGACATGGCATCCTTCAATGATAGGACCTGTTTTTATCTTTGCCCCTGAGTATCCTACTATAAGCGCAGAGTGTAACTGCCTGACAAGCATACAAAATAACCAATGAACGTACTTTCAATTTGGTAGCAGAAATGGTTCATGAAGGGGGAAATTCCTGATATTCCATGCAGGGCTGGAACTTGATTTTTCATAAAAATATCATCACTTCAGCCATCAGGAGGCTTGTTTTGGTTGTTTTTTGTTGTGTCTTATTTACCCTGAATAAATCATTCAGTGTTTCATACACTGCTTCCATGGTGCCCAGGGAATCCATGACGATTTGGGACAGTCAGGATTTCACCTTACTACTCTGTGATTGCAATTCGGGTATGATGTACATGGCACCGACTGCTTAAAGTCCCCCTCGGGAAGGACGGTTTTTTTATTCTCACAGTTCGTTTGCTAAGTCCAAAAAACCAGGGGAGAGCGTATTGCAGTCTTTAAAATTAATGGTTCTTAATGCAATCAAATTCAGAATCTAGTCCCCCAATTAAATCCCAGCAAGTGGCCTTACCAGGACTAAAACCGGGTCCGTCCTGCACCAAGGCGAATACCCTGACCATGGCCCATGTTCTCCTCATTTAGTTTTGGGTAGCACAACCACATCTGGATTTAAAAAACATCCAGATTGAACATTCCTTTTTTTTAATTTAAACAAATGAGGGACCCTTATGGTCAGCTCTCTTGAGCATTTTTTTTGGGTTTTTTGGCTGAACAGGGTTTTAGCAGGGCATATCACTGACATGCCTGGAAAAGTGGGGAATTGGGGAATCAGATTCCTGTGAAATTTTAAACTATTTGGAGAAAAGGTCTTTTGTGCTTTAATAAAGAAATATAGAAGAAGTGAAGGGATTTTTTGCTATATTAAAAGAAAATTTTGAAGGTATTCCAGGGACACTGTGGCATTCCTGAGAACATATTATAATTGACCAGTGTGTATAATATGTTAGGCACTAGCTGTGTTGTCGGGGACCTGCTAAGTATTGTTACATGGGGAAATACGCTCTTTGCATTATAGGAGACATTTCCGGGATTTAATTTGGATATCTTTGATGCATTATTTCTAGTATATCAAGAAATCAAATAGGATTTATTAGTGATGGAGGAATCCACTTTAAAGTTATTAGAAGTTGCTGGTGTCCCTGTAACCCACCCCAACTTAAACGGCCTATCCCTGTAAATAGTGTCTAGGATTTAAACAAATCTTGTCTCCATTCTATACATTTTAAATCTTAAACACATACTCTTCAAAAGGCAATTATTTTGATTGTAATTCCACACACAAAATAAGCACCATGAAGTCGGATGTACTTGGCGTTAAACATGTTTACAAAATGGAGACAGGTTATTGTTTTAAATCCGTAACACTTTGAAGTGCATTCCTTTTTTTGATCAATCACGTTAAATGTTTGGTTTTGTAGTTTCAGGAGTACTTTCCTGACTGAAATCAAATTCCTTTAATTACCGTTATCAGGCATGATGGTGAGCTTATCTTTACTTTTAGTGACAAGAGAGATTTTTTTTAGGATACAAATTTCTCTCAAATTGCACGAAATCGGTTGTAAGACCACCTACCGAGAAGGGGTTGGAGGTTTGTATTGAACAAACAAGTCAAACTCACGGAAACGCAGACTTTGGTTTTTTGAACTAGCCTGCTATCTATCATCCCCTTAGAAAACCATGCTTTGAAATTTTCTGTCAGTGCATGACAGAAATTTACTAAATCATCACTTATTTCATAGAAGGCGTATTCCACTTATTCACTTCAGGTGCCATCTTTAATATATACATTGGTAAGCATCCAAATTGCATAAAAATAACAGGTTAAAAAAAAATGGAGGGGTGCTTCTATCTGGAAAATCTCCCTCAGTGGTCTATCTTTAAAGAATTCTGAACATGGTGACAAAATCTAAAATGGGGGCTGAAAATGGAACCAAATGGGTGCAAAATAAATACAATAAATTTGTGTGAACTTGGCGGAACAAGAAAAAATCTGAAGTCAGATTTGTGAGCAACAAGAAAAAATCTGAAGTCAGATTTTAATCTGAAAATTCCTGAGTTAGATAGTTGCTATCTTCTGAAGATAGCAACTGTATCTTTAGACTTACAGCTGAAATGAGGAAAAAGATAATTTTTGTAATATAAATTTTGACACAGAAGCTTTTTAACCTTATTATATTTTTTTATTATATTCATTTATCCCTTTCCCCTGATATTCCATGGAGGGTTGGAACAATTTTTTTCATAAAATAATGCTGCTTCAGCCAACGTTCTTTCTTCATGCCATAGAGAGTATATACCGTACTCTTAATATTCACTACAGTTTGCAAAAAATCTTGTCCATCAAAAGATAATGCAAAAGCATATCAATCAGAGTGTTAAGGTCGCTCAGAAAGGTGGACCTTCTTGCAAGGATTTTTGGAAACTACTGCGTGGCAGTACCAAAAATAAGCTGCCATCGTCGGTTGTTAATCCCAATACAGGGCAAGTGTGTAAAGATAAATCCTCAATGCAAATGTCAATAATGATGCATTGGAATACTCTTGGAAAAATGAATAAAAATCTTGATGCACCTTGCAAGGATGACATTTTTCATCATTATGTTAAAATTGTGGTTGATAATATGTGTAATGGTAATGATAATTTAATCAATTTTAATATTGACGGGATTGATAGCAGGAATGGTATGTCCACTTTTGATTCAATTTCAATTACTGAGAGTGACGTTTTTATGTCTTTAAATGCCGCAAAAAATAATAAAACACCTGGCTCAGACTCGATCACGAATGAGCTCTTAAAAAATGGTGGTACATACATGGTTAAGTCCTTGCATTTATTGTTTAAAAGAATTTTATTCGATGAATGTATACCTAAAGAATGGAATGAGGGGAGGATAATTCCAATCCCTAAAAAGGGTAACAAACAGGACTTGAATAATTATCGTGGCATTACAATTAGCTTGTGTGTTGAAAAAGTTTTTAATCGTATAATTGCAAGCTCAATTACCACATTCTTAGATGTAAATAATGTTCTTACGGAGATCCGGGGAGGTTTTCGCAAAGATCATCGGTGTGAAGACAACATTTTTATTTTAAAAAGTATTGCCTCTATTAGAAAATCTCATGGTCTGAACACCAATTTTGCATTCTTGGACTTCCGTAAAGCATTTGACTCTGTTTGGCGGGATGGTTTGTTATATTCTATATGGAACGTTGGAATTAGAGGAAAAATTTGGAGGCTTATAAACATGATTTATTCAAATACTAAAGCTAAAGTAATATGGGATGATATTCATACGGATTTCTTTGACCAAGATATTGGAGTTAAACAGGGTTGTGTATTATCACCTGTGTTATTTTCCATTTTTTATTAATGAATTTTGGAAGATGCTGCATAAAACTAATATCTATATTAATATATCTAATATCAAGATAAATTGTTTAATGTGGGCTGATGATATTGTTTTAATAGCCGATAATGCCAAACACCTCCAAATACTTCTTGATATGTGTCATATGATTTTGCCTCAAAGTGGAGGTTGAGTTTTAATCATGAAAAATGTGGAGTTCTTATAACTGGTAAACGTGTCAATAGTTCAACTAAATGGACTATAGGTAATGGTGTAATAAAAGAAGTTAATGAATATAAATATCTTGGAGTCATAATAAGTAGAACTTTAACAGACCATAAGCATATTGAAGATGTTCTAAAAAGAGGTAATAGGCTAATTGCCTTTGTGATGTCTATCCTTGGGAATCAATATGATTATGATAGAGTTTATTATGGCGATCTTTTATGGAAAAGTATTGTGTTGCCCTCATTGAATTATGCTTGGTTTGCATCTAGTATTTCTTCAAATTTTGATGGGTCGTCGTATTCTAAAAGCCCAGCGTAATACTGCTAAGGAAGCAATATTATGGGACCTTGGCTGGTATACTATCAAATATATCCAGGATAAACAAAGAATGTCTTATGTTCAACGCTTACAGAATATGACCGATGATAGATTACCGAAGCTACTTTTTAATATCTTACATGATTTTAGCACAAACAAAATCAATATGCCCTGGAACAGGTCAGAGTACTGTAAAAAGTCTCTAAGTAATTGTGGTCTAGATCATTTGTTTTCGGATAACACCGTAAATACAAAGTGGTCTATGTTGTATGTAGATATAAGTAAGAACATGCATAACGTTAATTGGTATAGACATATGGAGTTAAAATCTACCTTGACGAATTATATATTCAATAAAGTTGAGCCTTGCATGGAAAATTACCTTCTTGATAAATATGATTTTAAGGGTGCTTCCTTGAAATTCAAAGCCAGAACAAATATGCTTAGTTTGGCGAGTAAGTAATAAAAGAAATTGGAAAAATTCTTTGGATTCTGATGAATGTAAGCTATGCAACCAGTCTCCTGAAGATTTGATGCATTTCTTGTTTTCATGTGAAGCTCTGCATGATATACATTATGATGAATATAAAAAGGCCCAATATAAATTGTATCAACATGGGTACTCTAACTATTGGAACACGTTCGTTTTTGGTGGTAACTTCATCAAATTAAATATGTTTTTTTTCTTCAAAGGTCCACGTGATGCAGAACTAATTTTTGATAATCTCAGCAAATCATACCTTAAAAGGGCACACTCTGTTAGGTGTAACTTTTTAAAATAATCTCTGATGTGGTCAAGTATTCTTTGTTCTGAAAGGTAACTATGGGTGCCTTTGGGATTAGCATTGGTTTCTAATGCTTTCCCAACCTGTCCATGCATCAACGAGGCTTTTGGGGTTTGTTTTTATACACTCCTCCACGCTGATTATGTTGGCCTATGATAACATGTATGTGAAAATTGTACGATAATATGCAGGCACGAGCCCGGTAGTGGTCGGGCGGGTGTTCTACTGAATTGTGTGAAAGTTTACTTATTTTATGGTGTTTATTTCCTTAATTCAGATGGAGCATTCTCTCGGTTATTGCGGGGTTCTGTGCTTGCATGTGTGAATTCTTTGTATAATATTTTTCTCTGTATAATTTTATTATATGATATTGTTTGTTTTGTTATTTTTAAATGTGGGTGCGCCGGATTTGTAATTCAGAGTGCCACCGTTCTGAAGGTGTACTTTTAGCCCAATAAATAAATAAAATTAAAATAAAATACATCAATACATTGATGGTTAAGCATTAATTCTACAGAAATTGTGTTATTTTTCAGGGTAAAGCAGTGTTTGCCAGTGGTAGTCCATTTGATCCCTACACTCTACCAGACGGCAAGAAGCTAGTACCAGGCCAAGGCAACAATGCATATGTGTTCCCGGGTGTGGCCCTAGGAGTCACTCTCTTTGGTGTTAAGCATATCAGTGATGACATCTTCTTGGAAGCAGCCAAGGTAAGTGAGTTATCAACAACTGGCTTGCAACTTGGGGGGGGGGGGGCTCCCAAATGTACTACAAAAAGTAATAGTTATCACTTTTTTGATGCAAAAGTGAGTTTTATCATACTTTTCACCAATTTTTCAAAATGTCCCCTCCCCATTTTTAAAAGTCTACAATAGCTGCCTTTTGTCACTTGAGTTTTATCAAGGTCTTATGTCATTGGCTCTTAAGATGCTTGAGTTCCAAATTTTGGACGTGACAGGGACAAACGGCTAGCGGCTGTAAACTAGGAGTCAATCATTGAGAGATTTTACCTCAATGATTGTCGTATCTTTAAGGCAAACAAAAAATATAATACCCTCAAGTCAGGAGGGCTGGTTTTAAAAGTTCTTTAAATTGACTAAAAATTATCATTTACATCAAGTGTTTGAGGAATGAGAAGATACGGTAATGTTTTACTACTTTCAGAAGAGTCAAAATTGTATATATCTTAGTATTAAGCATCTTTATAAAAAAAAAAACTTCTGAAAAGTTGGTATTCTTTGTACTGTAATACCTTTTCTTTCAATTTTTATAATTGCATTTTTGGTCATGTATGTGCAGAGTGCAACATGAACAATTTTTTTGCCTAATTAAATGTGTTTATCTAGAATTCTACATAAGGAGAATGTATAAGTTAGCTGAGAATGCAAAATCTTACATTACAATACTACAAAGATTCGAGAGACTAAAGTAGTATTCATATGTGATAAACATTTTTGCATAAAACAGTATATTGAAATGTACAAAGCATGTTGTAGGATTACTCTAAGATCCAACTCCAAGCAAATTATAATAATAACAGAGCATTTATATGGCACTCTACAGAGCATACAGCGTCTTACAGAGAAAAAGGAAAATTATGAGAAAAATCAGCCATGAAAGAGATAAGTTTTCAGGCAGCTCTTGAACAATGACATTGTCGCTGATTCTCTGATGCTAGATAGAAGCACATTCCAAAGCAAGGAGCTGCGATCTTGAAGCAACTATCGCCTGCTTTCTTTTTAGAGTGGAAAACTGAGAGGCGGGTAGCATCAGAGGGCGAGCGTAGCCGTTGCCTAAAATGTTATCACAATGCAAACAGATAAGATCAGTGAGATTGGTAGGAGCAACATTATGGATACATTTGTAAACATGCATATGTCATTATAGGAGTTACATTTAAGAATAGCTAAGTATACATATTAAATTACGATATTTTGTCATAGTCTCTATAGAACAATGACATATATTAACAAAGGACACAAAGATCTGAGAAGATATAGCAGCACATTAACAATTTCTCTAATGCGACATACAGTATTTTTTGACCACCGACTTTCTTAACATACGGTGCTCAATGTAATATGTCCCCAGATAATGGTTCTCGGTGATGGGAGTCGCCAGCCTCTGCCCGGCCGGGCTGGCCTCGTGATAGCTAATATATTCTCTAACTTTATTTTACGCGCGCAATTCTACGCACATGTAATCTTATTCAACAATTGCTATTAAGGTGGTCTAAGATAGTACTACTTCCCAAAAACGTTATGTGTTGCATAGTATTGGAAATATGACATTATCAGGTAATTAAAGATAGAATTACCTCCCCAAAATTAATCAAATTAGTTCCATAGCCTTAGGCTAAAAGCAGGTCCCGTCCAGAGCCCATCATTCTTTTAATATTGAAAGCCAGTTTGCTAAAAAGGAGTTCTGCATTCCTTATTTAATCAAAACATGACTGTTGATCCAAAAAGGAGCATGGAATACTGAAGAATCTCATGGGAAAACAACACTGTGAAAAATAGCAGTAACAAACACAAAAAATATTTGCCTTCTTTTGCAGGCCTTGGCAGGACTGGTCACAGAAGAAAATCTAGCCGAGGGTCGGGTGTACCCACCGCTCCAGCAAGTCCGGGAAGTGTCCGTCAAACTGGCAGTACACACGGGAGAATACGCCTACAAGAAAAACATCGCCTCCCTCTACCCCAGGCCCGTTGACATGGAGGCATATGTACGCAGCCATATGTATAATTACACCTATGACAACTTCGAGCCAGAATTCTATGATTGGCCATCACAATAGAAGAACTCTTTACATGCGGATACATAAAAGTCTCTCTCTCTTGTAAAATTCAGAGGTCTACAGTAAGTAAAAGTATGGCCAAGTTCTGTATATGGATGTAATATTTCCCCACCTGCTCTTTGTAATATTTTCTTAAAACAATGGTCCAGCATTTTTTTTGGCTCTTACATTATAGTGAGTGGCTTAATATGTTATCACATCAGCACGTATGTTTGTAACATGTCTGTGACTGTGACTAATCATTAATTCACTGTACTGGCAAAACTCAACTACTACTCAACTCATTCAAAATTGTAGGGTACGTGGTAGACAATTATGACTTATGGTGTTGTATATTTTGCATCCAAATATCTCCATGTTTAGTGAATATTAATGAGATAATTTGCATGTGAACATTGTATGTAGGATCACGTAATTACAGACCAAGTGATTCTTGTTTAAAAGGCAAGCTGAATTTCCGAAAATCTTCAGATTTTGGTACCACAAGATCATGTTGTGAATATGAAAAACCCTTTTGTAAGTAAACTTTCTTGTATATTATATATTTGTTATAAAAATACAACTTAATTATAGTTAAAACCTGGGATCCCTGATTTTAATTCTGACACTTTATTGCCCATCACTATATGTTTATACTTAATACTTATACAGTAATGTATAAGTATTGATAGGGGATAAAATTAGTATAACAGAACAATTCCAAACTCTTAAGCAATGTGTGATTTTTGATAAATTAATGCAGCAAATTGCCAGTTTTAGTCCTAAATGAAAGATAGGCCTAATTCTTCAAATTGGTCAATAATTGCACTTTTAAGTAAAAAAATGATTAAAAAAACTTGATGAAATATTGATGAATATATTTAATATTAAAACAAGTGTTATTGTCAAACTAATGGAAGTTAGGCAATATACAGTACAGGTAATTTCATTGATAGAGTGCGCTATGTTGAAAAAAGATGATGGACCATTGCTTTAACTCCTCTAAAAAGGTCCAATACTGCAAGTACTACCAAATATATGTATGTATGTGTGTTAGGGTGTCTAATTGAAGTGAAGTAGACATAACAGATGTATGTACTTGTTTTTCCAAAATAGTACAGCACTATTTTTTTTAAATTAAAGGTGCAACAAGAGATTTTGAGGCACCCAAATAATTATGTCATAGTAGTAATTTCAGATAGATTAGACACTCAATAGATTTCTTACCTTGTATTTGGCTACAGAAATGTCTTAAAAGAGAGAAAAAGGTGATTTTCATTTGCTTATATTTCAATATAAAACATAGGCTGAATTTCGTATTTGCTCCTATAATCCTTTCAGATGGGAATATTTTTGATGGAAAGCTTTACATCAGGGCAAAAATCAGTCCTTTTGATTTTTTAGGGACACCTGATATGTGAAATCTCTCGTTGCACCTTTAAAAAGAAGATACATATACAATTTTTTTCAAAAGCACTGGATAGTAACCAGGGCTGGCTGGTGTAGCCTTCGGAGCCTGTGTCGTACGTGAATTTGGTTGCCAATCCATGCCCGTCCTTGCAGGTTTTCCTCAGAGAACTTCGGTTTCCTCCTGCATTCCTCTTGGGCCGTGCTAACCAGTTGCTTGGTTAGTTATAAAGATCCATTCATACTTCCACTACACTGCATTGCTGTGCAGTAAATTTACTGCAATGTTCCGTCACTTCCACTGCACTCCTAATTGATTTACTGCAGGGCAACCCAGGTTACTGCAGTTCAACCCAGGTTACTGCAGGTCAACCCAGGTCACTGTAGGTCATGGGTTGCAGCACATTGCAGTAAACTTGTGGAAGATTGCAGTAAATTGGTGTACTGTACCCTAATGCATCCGGTGCATCACCAGTTAAAATAATTTTAACTTTGTTGCAGCACTGCATTGCATTGCAGCATAATGCAAGTGATTGCCGTAACAATTTTTGTAAGGCTGTATTGCAGTACTGCACTGCAATGCAGTGAAGTATGAACAGACCTTAAAGGATAAAGGATTATGATTGCATTTTGGTTCATCTGGCAAAACATGTTCTTTAATAACAAAAAATAGTGCTGTATTTTTCTGGAATTGGGAATCGTTAGTGTTAACAACTGTCTTTCTGCTATTTGAAGCATTTATTTTTGTACAGATTCTAACTAGAGTAACTAACACCAATATCTTGATGTATAGATAATTACAAGGATAGTCAATGATTGAGGTGTAAAGTATTGAGTACTGCAGAATAGAAATTGACTTAAATTGTTGAAATTACTGATGTTAATTACTGATGTTAATTACAAGTATGTTAGAGAGGCCTTTTGGCATAGTTTATGTTGATTTTCTTCTAAATGCCGTATAACTGGCATTACTCTATATACATTACCAAACTTGTTCTGGTATCCATTTAAAGGTGCAACGAGAGATTTCACACATCAGCTGTCCCTAAAAAAATTGAAAGTACCGATTTTTGCCTTAATGTAAGGCTTTCCATTAAAAATAACCCCCTCTGAAAGCATTAAGCTGAGAAAAGTTTCTTTGGTACAAAAATTGTTAAATTTCTAATTTCGTATAGGAGCAAATACGAAATTCAGCCTATGTTTTATATTGAAATATAAGCAAATCAAAATCACCCCTTTTCTCTCTTTTAAGACATTTCTGTAGCCAAATACAAGGTAAGAAATCTATTGAGTGTCTAGTGCATATGAAATTACTATTATGACACAATATTTGGGTGCCTCAAAAATCTCTCGTTGCACCTTTAAGTATATACACATGCATGATCAAATTGTTTTCACAATACTCCCCGAATGAGTTTGAGCTATTAGCAAAACCACCACAAAGAGCAAGCAAGCTCAGTTGTCAAAAAAGTAAACTTTCATTCAGTTAATATATATAAAAAAGTGGAAAGCTATATAAGGAAGCTAAGCATGATCAGAAACTATGCTTTTGACCACACATACTATAGGGTGATACGTGTAATAGTGCCCTAGCAACAACAACATGTATGTAAACGACTGTTTTTAAACCTTTTAAACCATTCAAAACTTTCAAAATTCAATTTTGAAATGTTCAAGTTGTATACTAACATTGTATACATCTGTTCAGGAACTGGCACCTCCTTGGTTTTCGATAACTTTCTGGAATCGATTCTTCCAACCTCTCCCCTTCCAGTAGATTTGGGAGAATTGTATGCCGTCAGAGATCAGAGGGTGTTTTGAATCAATCCCATGATGCATAGCAATGTGCCCATACCGTACTGTACTAAACACATGTCAGTACTTAGGGAAAAAAAGTGTTCCAGAAGTTTAAGAACCACAAGACATTTCATAATCATACAAAAAAATCCTAAGTACTAATGCTTTGTGGGCTAAAATGAATGTTAAAGTCAGGGTTTTTATGTGTTAAGAATAGGATTTTTATGTGATCACATGACCCTATTGAGGTGAAATTTCCCAAAACTGGTGCATTGTGGGATTGACTCAAACCACCCTCTGGTCGGAGATTTACATAATCCCAAGCTTCTTTGATCTTCCTGACCAACATGGCTTGATTGGTAGCCAAAGGTGGAAAATACACTTTTTCGTCCATCATATGAACCATACATTCTCAAAATGCATTTTTCAAGCTGATTCTGAATATGCTCATGAAAATAAATAATTTTGCAATGTTTATAGCAAGAAAAGACAAAAATTGACCAAAATTCATCTTTGAGCGAGTATATTCGCCTGCCGCATGCAAATTGACGGAGCTCATAGGATTAAAATAAGGAATAGTTTTGACTGTCTTAAATGCTTAGTTCCCAATGTAGGGGGTACCAAAGGTCAACATCCATTGCATTCCCCCTACTTCAGTAAGTAAGCATTTAAGACACTCAAAACTATTCCTTATTTTTATCCTATGAGCTCCATCTATAATTTGCACCGTTTTTTATCCAAATCGGAGTAATTTTAAAATTTGACCCCTGCACAACTGAAAATTACCTTTTTTATTGATTTTTGCTGTTTTTAGCCTATAACTCCAAAACCTTCGACCGCAGATAGTACAAACTATACCTTTTTGGAATCCTTATGATTAAACTATTAACTTGGTATACTTTTCAACATGATTGGATCAATTTCAAAATTTGACCCCTGTTATTGACCTTTGACTCCCGAAAAACCAATTTCCCCACCCCCTACGATAACTCACTTTTTTTGGTAAATGTTGACACCCATACCTTCCAAAATCAGTTGAAATCAGCTGCTTTAAAATGTTTTCACAGATGAAACTTACTTTAGAGATACTAAGGAAGAAAAATGCCCCAGATGGCATTAAATCTGAAGATCGTTAGCGCAAATCTGGGTTTAGGGTACACTAAACGGTATTCTTGTAATGATAGCCATGCGTGTGGTGGATCGTTCACAACTAGAAGCACGAAATAGCAAATTTTTTCTGAAAAAGATGCGAATCTCTGCAGGAATGTTACCAGGATTTTTTTAGGGGCGGAGCCAATTTTTTTTCAAAGTGAATAAGTTTCCCATAATATTACCCATTCACAACGGGGTGGGGTGGGGGCGGCAATTTAGCAAAGTGGACCCTTTTTGCCGAAATATTAGCCTTTTTGTGTCGCCTGCCCTAAGGAGGAAAGACATATAGGGATCACTTTGTCCCTGAGTCTGTTGTTGTTGATGTCTGTGTGAAAAGGGTTACATTTGTCGGTATATCCTCAACTTGATGGAGTTAAACAAACTTGGGTTCCACAGGTGCGCAACATGGCATTCCCTAAATTCGTTGAGGAGGTCAAAGGTCACATATCAAGGTCAAAGGTCTGTTAGGCCTATCATAACTAACCGCGACGGCGGCGACACAAGCGGTTGAGGACCCCGATGTTATTTTTTATAACAAAATGCACTACTAACTCCCCCGAATTTTTTGGCTCACAGCACACATGGGTGTGTAAGCCAATTTGTGTTTTTAGGCAGTAGGAGGGGTGGGGGGCCTTTTTAGAATTTAGGGCATCTGCAACCCCCCCCCCACCCACCCCACCTCTCCCCACTGGTTAGGGCCGTGGTGATTCTGGCCGTTTATTTCATGTGGACAGTAGAATTACATGCCATTACAATAGACACACACCAGTAATATAGGCACTAATTTGCATGCAACAGTTTCCTATACCAGCTCTGAACAAAATCACCTCTGTTGGAGCCCAATCAAACTGACAATAGGGCCATGTGTGTGATACGCATTTTTGCTACAAAAAATGAATGGGGGTGTTTTTTGATATGCCTAATGTGAAGTGGGAAAGCATGAGAATTAACAAATTGGACAACCTAACTTAACCATAGATAAGATGTTTTATAGTACGACAGTATTTACCATATTTGACCAAATCAAGATTTGATTATGTGTGCAATAGTGAGTATTAGTAAGGAACTGTCATTTTCTTCAAAAGGGGGTCCCAGATATTGAAATGGCCTGTCAGTTTTTAATGACTGGCCATATAACAGCCTAACATTATTCCCCAGGTGATGGGCAAACAGCCTAACATTAATCCCCAGGTGATGGGCCTTGAAAAATTTATCAGATACACTGAGGCTATTTTCAGGCATTTATATTTCAATGCTAACTTGAATCTATTGAATCTGAAATTAAAAAAAAGTGACACCTCTCATTTTACTCTTTCTATTTTAGTGTGTAAATTATGACCCAAAAATATTTTTGGACCCCCTTCAGAAGAAAATGAGTCCCTAAATCCCTACTTAACTATATGTGAATGATACAAATAAAGTTCATTTGTTATATTTGTATTTTAAGCATTGACTGTAGGAGATCTTGAGTTGATATCACAAAGACAAAGTTATGCCATTATGTTCCAAACCCATATTGAAATTCTTCCAAAGGATTGACTTATTTATTGTTTTGATTGTTTAGACTTACAATGGGTTAAAGATTTTGATGGGTTGTACTTGATGGTTGAAATGATTTACGTGTCTAAAGTCAGGGACAGAATAAGGCGACCAATTGCGCGTCTGACGTAATTTGACGGTGCAGAACAAATGTCGGCCGTGAAGAATTATCTGTGAACATTTCAAGCTTATTAAAACAAAGTTTACTTACGTGAATTATTATGTCCGTGAGTCGAAAACCCGACTCAAATAGGGCATGTTTTGACATTTTAAATCATATTTTGTTCGAACATGCCCCGCCCATGCTGCACATTCAAACCAATCGCGGTCCGCGCCACGCTGATTGACACACCTTGACATACGCGCAATTGGTCGGCTAATTCTGTCCCTGACTATAATATCTCTTTTAGAAATCCAACCAAAGTATAGGCGTTTATTGGCTAATAATTTTCTTCAAGACTGACCAAGTCCTAAATTCTGCTTTGACGTCATACTTTTTTGTATAATCTAAGAGGTCATTATTTTGTTGGACCATCATTAATAAATTGATTTCTAAATCATTTAGTAAGTGAAAAAGTGATTCTGTGAAGCTTTGACATGGGAAGAGGATGCCAGTCACACAAAAAAGGTTGATCGGGTCTCTACTTCCGGTATGCGAACCTACCCAATGAGACCACCTACAATCATGGAAAAAAATGTTGGTACACAGCTTTAAGAAAGAGAATTATCCCCCTCTCCCTCAATGCAAAGTTGATCTGAGTCATTTTGTAAGCAGCCTCACCAGGTCCCTCAACATTGATTGATAGGGGGAGAAGGATATGGTAAATGGGAAGACCACTGCTTTCTAATGAACAATGAGATGCCTAAATCAGATCTCAGTTGTGAGCACGGGGATGGATCCAATATATTGCACCAAGTGTACCAATTATTTTTTCCATGATTATAGTTCAACAAAAATCAAGTCTTAAGTTCATACACACTACTGCTTAGTGCATCCATTTGAAACAAACCTAAGCAGCTCAACAAAAGAAAACATACCAGAATTAGGAAAAATGTTTCATATAGAAGTCCCAAGTATTCAAATGAGATATTATAATTGATTCTGTCATGCACTGTATGATATTGTGCAGTAGCGCTTGACAAAATAAATGGCAATAGCTCATTTGCATACTTGAGACTTCTATAAGAAACATCTTCCGGAATTAGAGGCCAGATAACTCATCCGGTGCCAGTTGCACAGAAATCAACATTTGTTATAGGACATACACTGTTGGTTGCAATAACTTTAACCACCAAAAATTGTAATTTTAGGCAAATTTGATGGCAAATTGTATTCACAAATGTAAATACAATACAATACAATACAAATGGCATTTGATATAGCGCCTTCTCAAAACAAGGTCAAAGCGCTTTACAAAATAGAGAGGGAAAGAAATAAAAGGGAAAGAAATTAAAAGAAAAATGCTTTTTGCATTTTGTGTTTTGGAACAACTGCCTAATATCATTAAAAAAGTTTGCAGACTTTTTTGGTGATTCATTTGATGCATAAATTAAAAACTTTAATCAGAAAAGTTTTGTAAAAATATATCTATTAGAGGCTTATACAAAGCTATTAATAGTTGAATTCCTGCCAAAGATCTTGCCATGAAAATATTATAATAAGTGCATTATTGTAATAAAATGATTAACCTGCCAAGTTATAATCATAGCTATAACATGTAAATTAAATCAAAATGTAACTCAATTGTGGATAGCACATGTTAAAGAATTAATAAATTACCAAAGCAGTCTTGAAACAGATCAATTTGGTTTGTCAATCATTGTACAATTTGTTTTGATATACATTGTACTCTTCGTCAGTAATTCTGAAACAAAATTCTGGCTACGCGTGCATAAACCCAGAAGTGTGCGAGGAACGCTTGACAACAGAAATCCAATACGCAATTCAACAGACGTGTGCGTGCCATTTGTTTAAGAAATTATGACAGTGATTATAGTAATACTATGATGTATCTGTGCATTTGCACTGATGGTGAGATGGGGCCATCTTTATGTTTTTAATGTTAAGATCATTTAGGTATTTTACCATTCAGGTATCTATCTACCAGTGTTTGATGACTTTAGGGGTATGAAGCATGATTCATTTGTAAGGGATGCACAAAAGCTGGTTCCTTTGCTCTTAGTTATAAGCATGCTCTAGTGGCCTGTGTCTTCTAACAAAGCTCAAAATTTCATGAAAAGCGGATCATTTGCTTCTTATGTCCTGCATGGTATAACTAACTTATACATGTTTAGTCTGCATTTGAAAACTGTCCAAAAGAAGATGGTGTGATCCTTTACAGAAGTAGCCAAAATGCTTCATAACTGGTCATGCATGATTATAGTGTATTACAGTGTCCTAACTTCATGATTAACCCTTATCATCATCATGTATGTAAATGTATCGTAATTGTGGTATTTGGACATCTTGTTGGTTAACCAACTTACTCATGATTAATCAAAGTTAACAGATCTTTAGTTCCACTGGTTATGACCTTTGACCTTGGAATGTGACTAGACCTCATAACATATAAAGGTTCCAACATTGCATCTCTGATAGCGGTTTGGTTAAAATATGTGGATCCAGGGTTTTTCGCTACAGCTCAACTTCGGATTCTTGGATTTAGACACTTGTTCAGGCAATATAACAAGAGACCCCAAGGATCATTTATGTCACCTGATGTATGTAACTTGACCTGAGATGACTTTTGACCTTGGAATGTGACCTCATTTACATATGAATGGCTATGACCCAAGATTGGTTGAAACTTGATTTAAAGTTTTAATTAGAATGACACTAAAATTTTCACAAGACTTTAACATCCAGAGAGATGCAGGCAGACAGACAGAATGACTGACTGCTTGGTGTCTCCACAAACATTTTCCAGGCAACAAAATAAAACTGCACCAAATTCTTTAAATAAAGAAATATAGAGGTGTGTGTAAACCTTAATCCTTTGGGGGACCTATCTGTCCTCCGGGATCTGTCCATGCAACTTAATTTTCCCCCAATGACCCAAAAAGATTTTTTTTTACTATTTTGCTATCAAGAAATGCCAGAAGCAATACAAGTGATGTGTACCAACCCAGGCTGGTTTCTTGCCAATTTTACTCTATTGAATGTTTCAGTGATTTAAAATTAGAGAATAAAGGTATGATTTTGGGAACCGGTACTCTCTTTACGATGAATTGAAACCAAGGCGATACAATTATTTTAAGTGGAAGAACTCGGCTGGGTTCTTCCACGCAAAGTTCTTCCACGCAAATATCATACCTTTATTCTCATTCTTAAACAGCAAATATCATTTAAGGTCATCTTTAACCCAATTTCGCGATACTTTACGGCTTAAATATAACAAGAAAGGACTGCCATCACCCAGCGACAACAATCGAACAACCTGCTGAACGCAACGATCATACGCAACGAGACGCAACGTTGGCAGGCGAGCGTGAAAGTAGCAAAACGCGGTATGACGCGAGCGCTTCAACCTAAAAATAACTTCAATACGCAGCACGTACTACCTGGGTTCAATTAATTGAACCCGGCCATCAGCCAATGAAATTGCTTACATTTTCACAGCTGTTTAAGAATGCCTAGTTTTGTTCACATGACTGCATGACAGTGAGCTTGTTGCAACTTGATTCTCGTAGACTTGGACGAATGTGCAAACCTGTATTGTATGTCAGAATACGGTAGTGACCTTAGGATTCTTGACTGACAGTCTGCAGATTCCCGTAAGCAATTTTCATGTCCATTCATCACGCTCTGTTGGAGCTTACATATTATTAGTGGTGAATATTGAAGAGCTTTGACAACACAAAAGACACGACAACTCCCAGCATGCAGTGCGTAATCCAGCAACCCACAGTCAATTACTTCACAGACATAGCATTTGCAGCGTTTGGAGATTGGAGTTTCAATCATCCTGTGCGTGGGACGAAATTAATTTCTTCAGTAATTGGCAGCCATTGATTGTGTGTTACAGAAGACCTCAAAGAAATCGGAGAGATGTGTACTTAAATTGTTAAACTTTGTGTTATGGAATTATTTTCCAATGGCAGTGCGCAGGGGTGTCACCACTTTGCCGAGTCACAGTCAGTTTCCTAGGCTGTTTATTCCCAGTTAACCCTTGGCTGGACAATAGAACACCATTTGATTGACACGACTAGAAATGTCTCACTAAACTACTTGTAAAACCAGACACAAGCAAGTGCCAAAATCGGGTAAATGTTTCATGTAGAAGTCTCAAGAATGCAAATGAGGTATTACAATTGATTCTGTCATGCACTGTAAATTGTTGCACAGTAGCACTTGACGGAATAAAATGCAATGCCTCATTTGCATACTTGGTACTTCTATATGAAACGTCTAACCAAAATCGAGCTCTGCACATATGGAAACACTTCCATGACAAAGTCTCATTAAATCAATTAAGTCACCAGCAGACGGTGTTAATAATTAGGTCTAGTGCACATGATTGTAAGCCTTGTCAAAACAGCTTAATGTCACCACTTTAATGTATTAGTATGACATTTACTGTGTTTATGTTATCTAGCAAGTTATATGTAAAAGTCTCGTGCCAAGCAAGCTCGTGCGCGGAGTGCCCATCTCTCTTTCCTTAGCGTTTGGGCCAGACTCCTCCGTATTATGTTTGCTGTGGGGGTTCGCCACTCCTCCCGCACAGCGAGTCTGTCACTTTCCCAGCATTGAATAATGCTGGTACCCATTTATACACCTGGGTGGAGAGGAGTAATTAAGGTAAAGTGCCTTACTCAAGGGCACAACACGTTGACCGCAGTGGGACTCGAACCCACGACCTTTGGATTGCGGGACGAGCGCTCAATCCACTGGACCACACGTTATATGTAACACAACTAGCACCATGTTATCTTGGTTCACAAATATGTGACAGTACTTCAGTTATGTGCTTAAGATCTTCCCCTTCCTAGATAACCCAAATATGACCCTCTTGCAATTGTGGGCATTTTTGACAGGTTTCATTGATCGTTTGCATAATTGCTCAATTTATAGTCCCTGCCAAAAAGGGACTATCGCAAAATGAGCAACGTATAGATACATGTCCATCCATTGAATGTTCTCATGCATGTGCAAACAAGAATTATGCGGTGCGTAATTAAATGGTCCTCCCACACTGTGGTTTAATCACATTTTATGAAAAATGCAAATGAGCTCATTTACATTCATAACCTGTCCAAAGAGATTACAGCACATGGCCTTGTCATGTTCTATCACCATGCCATGTTAGAAGTTAATTGACTAATTGGTTTAGACAGACTCTGTAGAGTGAATTTTCTGCAATATGCAAATGAGCTCATTTACATTCATAACCTGTCCAAAAGTATACAGCACATGACCTCATGTTCTATCACCATGCCAGGTTAGAAATTGACTAATTGGTTCGTGTGTTGTGAGTGGATTAATGAATTTGTAAAAACATGCAAATAAGCTCATTAATATACATAACCCCAGGCCTCATGTTCTATCACCGTGCCACGTTAGAGGTTCATCGAGTAATTGGATTAGTCTATAGAGTGGATGTTTTTTCAAAATATGCAAATGAGCTCATTAATATTACAATCTGTTTTCAGTTGTTGTTGGGTCTGTATGTTGGAATTTCAGAGAGACTTGGAGGGAGCAGGAGAGGGGCTTTGGAACAACCTCAACACATGTAGATTCAAAGGTCAGGCATGGGAAATGTGGGGATATAATTCTATAATTCTGAGTTGTGCTTTTTCTTATACCTATTTTTGCTCTTTGAAATTCTACCCGAGGATGGATTGAAGGTCTCTAGGTAGTAGTGGTTGATGTATTTGATAAGCACACAACTTCACGGCTTGTGAACTGAATTTGTTTGGGAAAATTTGGGATTCACAACTGAAATTTTACCAATTTTATGGTCTTGGAAACTGATACTAGTACTCTCTCATTGGCAGGGTCAATAAAGGGAATTGATCCAACTTGGATCTATTCTTGGTCCATGTGTAACATGTAAAGTCATTATTACAAACTACATCTATGAAATTGCACAGGTTTCCAAGAAATGACTTCACTATATTCGCAGTCATAATTTGTGTTACATGTTGCCAAGTATGCTTGCATGCCTGCCAAAATGTGGCACCATCTGATTGCACAAAGGCACAGTGCGCGCAGTGCACACAGTGAGAGATACATACGTGTACCATGTAACAGCAATTATGGCCGGAGTATACAAGGAATGACAACATCAGAGGAAAAGAATTCAAATTACTACCACACATTCTCCCTTTATGATTGTTTATTAGAAAAAAGTGCAGAATATCTATCAATAATATACACTTGATCCCGTCATTACTCTATATGTGGCCTCTTACCACACATAAATATGTCAGTTATTCTATAGAATAAACAAACACATTAAGCGTAAGTAATACTTTATATGTATACCGTAATGTGAAAAATAACAAAATACAGTCAGTTTCCAAAATTATTCTGCAAAATGTTGATGGGCTGCAATCACTTTAATGAACCTGTGGTTATAGCTTATAGAGTATAAAATACTGATAAATTTATGCAAAATGAACTTAGATAGAAAAACAAGGATTTGGAAACTCCTGCCAATATAGAGGGCAACAGAATTAATAGTTTTACTATTACCTTGTACCTAGAGTTCAGCCATGTAAACCAGATCTAAAGCACCTGCAGCTTCTAAAACACATACAACTACATCCCTGATAATAAAAACAGGCTACCTCCAGTTGAGGAAATTATGAATTGGGTATTGCAGGAAACCAGCCAAGTTGCACCCAACATTACAATACAGAAGTGCACTATTATCCTGTTTGTTCATGCAATACAGAAAAATATCACTCTCTGAGGTTGTATCACATAGACCTTGTAGTACGACCTCAAATCAGTGAGATTTTTTGCATTGCATAAGAACAAACAGGGGATGACAAATTTATCTTTCAGTAGCAATAACCTAACCACAACATTATCAATTTTTTTTTTTAATTCCACAATAACGTCCTTTTTGGTTTCACAAGCAATTATATACTTCCGAGCCACAAGACTACTGTGAAGGCCAAGTGACCGCACCATCATGCGCGCAACGAGAAATTGTGTGTGTCACCCTCCCATATCACAATTTATTACAAATCATGAATATTCATGAACAAAATCACGCTATTTCATTGGCTGATTCCCATTACATGTGCTATTTCCTAGGGAAATAGATTGGACTATTTCCCTACAACCTCATCCCCAGAGCCACAGTGAGCTGTAATAAAACAAATACATGGTTTACATTGGGAAATAGGGCACTTGGTACTGGCTGCATCCTATCACCCCGAACTCGAAGGGTGAGGAGTGATAGGCCCATAGCCAGTACCTCAGGAAAATAGTGTGCATGTGTCCTATTTCCCTCTAACCATGTAGTATCAGTTGTCAACCAATGAAATCACACTCTTCATATCTACTGAACGATAAATAGTAATATTTTCTATGGTAGACATGTGCCACCCATTTTGGGCTTTAAATATGTAAATTTGTTTAAATTTCAAGTTGTTCAAATAGTTTTTCTCTCCAAATCACAAAAAAATAACATGCTGCAAAAATAGTGCTTCACACCAATTCTACTAACAATTCATTTTGGTAAATTTTTTGCCAGTGGCTTCAATTAAAAAAAGCAGCTACTACCCGACACGGAACACTGAAAGATTCATGAAAATTAAATACTGTAAAAAAGTGGGTTGTTTGTTGCCCATTCCCAAACATTTCTTACTATGAAAAAATTGTTCACTCTGCAGATGGAAATAACACACTTAACCCCTGATGAGCACAACCTGTAAACCAGATGCCACAGTTGTGTTTAGCAAACACAGGTATATTCGCATGTGCCATGCATGCACAGGAAAAACCTCTCTGGGGTCTAGATACCCAACAGGCACATCAGGGGCTCAGGGGGCAATACGCCCAAGTTTGAGCTCTGAAGCTCCAGTGGTTCTTGACTTATGGGCGGGCCCCCTACATTTTAACATTTGGCCCCTGTATCCCTTAAACTTTTGCCTCTGGGATCAAGATACTCAAAAGTCACATCAGAGGCTCAGGGCTATAAACCCACCAAGTTTGGGCTCTGCGGCTGCTTTGGTTCTTGATATATGGGTGGCCCTATAATTTAACGTTTGGACCCCTGTAGCCCTTGAACTTTTACCTCTGGAATCGAGATACCCAAAAGGCATATCAGGGGTCAAAGGGCTATAAGCCAGGAAAATTTGAGCCCCGAGGCTGCTGTGGTTCTTGAGATATGGGAGGCCCCTATAATTTAACGTTTGGACCCCTGTAGCCCTTGAACTTTGACCTCTGGGATCGAGATACCCAAAATAAAATACACATCAGGGACCCAAGGGCTATAAGCCCACCAGGTTTGGGCTCTGAGGCTGCTTTGGTTCTTGACCTATGGGCGGCCCTCTACATTTTAACATTTGGCCCCTGTATCTCTTGAACTTTAACCTCTGGGATCGAGATACCAAAAAGGCACATCAAGGGTTCAGGGGCTATAAGCCCACCAAGTTTGGGGTCTGAAGCTGCTTTGGTTCTTGACTTATGGGCAGCCCTTACATTTTCACGTTTGGCTCCCTGTAGCCCATGAACTTTGACCACTGGTATCAAGATATCAAAAAGGTACATCAGGGGACCAAGGGCTATCAGCCTCCAAAATTTGGGCCCCGAGGCTGCTTTGGTTCTTGATATATGGGTGGCCCTATAATTTAACATTTGGCCCCCTGTAGGCCATGACCTTTGACCTCCGGGTTAGAGATACCCAAAAGGCACATCAGGGGCCCAGGGGCTATAAGCCTACCAAGTTTGGGCCCCGAGGCTGCTTTGGTTCTTGAGCTATGGGTGTCCGTTGTAAGCGTCTTGAGAAGGAAATTAACAGCACGAGCACAACACATGCGAATATAATGTATAGGTCTCTAAGAACGACTGTGATTGGTTAAAAAGAGGGCTACACTACATAATGAGCCAATAAGTAACATGGTTAGACTGGTGGTAGGGTTAAAGGTGATTAAGCCAAACAGGTCCAGAAACTTGATTTTGATTGGCTACTTTGAGGCTTATATCAAACAATTAACCACTCAGGTCTAGTGTAAGAAAGGTAGTGTCCAGGGGGTTAAACCTGCAAGGCAAAGAGTTAGTATCCCGGTTAGTATATTGAAAACGTCCCATAACATCCCTTTAGTTAATGTGTTTACTGCTCCCAAGAAATCAAATCATTACAGATTTATTGCTGAGGCAACTTTGTTTTACAAAGGTTAGGCTGTAGGAATCCAAGCAGGAAATTGTAAAATTGTAAATCTTTTTACTGCAAAACAACTTTTTTCTAAATTTCCTACCAAGAAATTAAAGGTGCTTGTTCCGATTTTTGTCTATCGTGTTCTCTACTTGATATAAGAGCCCGACACTTGTACACACCGACTATTAAGTACCATGGGGAACAGACTTGCGGTTTTGATGCTAGACGCAATAATGCATAGTGCAACGCCCTATTCACTACTGTGCTAATATTGATGGTTAACCACTAAAATGGTAGTTTTTAAAGAGACATGAGGAGATTTCCAGAAGGAAGCGCCCCCAATTTTTTCCGAACCCGTTTTTTTTTTTTTTTTTTGCTATTGGAATGCTTTCCAATGTATTAGATCACACCTGAAGTGAATAAGCCGAATACGCCGTCTTTATGTAATAATATGATGATTTAGTACTTTCTGTCGTGCACGACAGAAAGTCAAAGCACGGTGTTCTATGGGATAATTACGCTAGTCAGTTAAGTTCAAAACAAGGCTTGCGGTTTTCTTTTGTACTTGTTTGTTCAATAAACCTTTGGAACGTTCTTGGTAGGTGGTCTACAATCGATCCTGTGCAATTTGAGAGAAATTCGTATCCTAAAAAAATCTCCTCATGTCACTTTAATTTATATCTTGAGAAAGAAATGGATTTGAAAGCTGAAATTTCAGGACAACTATGAGAAAAATACGGCCTTTCATCTGATATCAAAATTTATACTACTTCCGGTTAAATCAGGGGGTCCCAAAGACGATCGGAACAAGCACCTTTAAGATTCTTTTGCCAAATCTGTTTTTTAAAATGGAATTTGCTGATGTAGTATATCTAGAAATACTCTACTTAGGTGGCATGTGTGAGATTCTGGCCTGATAATATGGTCCAGGACCATAAGCAGTTAAATTGTCTCATACGGCAGCTATTCACTATTTTCTACTTCAATCGCCAACTCTGATGTTTTCATTGCAATCTCTAACCCCAAGATAAAATAATAACTAAGTAAAATTTTACGCATGGAGTCACAGTGGCAATCGAACCCATGACTTTTGAATTATAAGACTAGCACCTCCAGACACATGCCACGCTATCAGAGCCAGCAGGACATCACTCTTTTGTATTACTAAAATAAACACATTAACAGAATAAAGTGCACATATAAATCATGAATTGCGCCGCTATGAGACGAGTTGAAAATTCCGGTCCAGGACCATATCTTCGTGCCAAAATCTCGCATAAGCATCAGTGAATGAGGATATTTACACAAAATTGGATACAGGTTTCAATGTTTTTAAAGCAATTTCTATACTTAGGTGGTTATATAAGGGGTTATGCATCTCAGTGCTATAATCATAGCAACGTCACTTCATATGAAGAGGCACATGTGGTGGAGTGGAATCGGCGTTCGGCCTCATAAGCATAAGGTTGTGGGTTTCAGCCCCGCTGTATCCAATGTGTTGTGCAATTGGGCAAGGCCACTTTACCTCGCTTGACTCTCTCCACCCAGGAGTATAAAGGGACCAGCATATGCTGGGAATAGGATTGCACAAAGGGGTGGAAAGTTTCCGGGAAATTTTGGAAACTTTCCGGAAACTTTCCGGGAAATTTGAAGGGCCGGGGAATATTGGGAATTTTCGGCCATTTTTTTCAATTTTGGCCATTTTTAAGTTTGAAACATTTTAAAACATTTTGTCCCCAGGAAAAAAAATTAAATACCAATGTTTGTTAAGCCTTTTAATTGTGGTACTGTTTGTGTAATTACGAATATAAATATTCGCTACAGGTTTAGTTATATATATTTTCAGGATTTTTTATTAGAAACAAAGGTATCTAGTCAGGGCACTTGATAGAAATCTAGCCAAAATTGTCGAGGGTCAAAAGCGCATCATTCCTAAATTCACTACCACAAAAATATTTGTAAAGTCTTGTTTCGGTTGCATTATCAATTAACATATTTTAAATATTTGTGTTATGGACCTTGAATATGCATTTGGAACTTTTGGCAATTTGAAATAGTTTTCAATTAGCATCCCTCAGACAAGATTTTAATAGATTTGAATAGATTTGAATAGAATAGGTCATTTTGACAAGTTCTTTTTCAAAAGGTTACCCTGTTGAGACCCCCCTAACTGGAGATTAAATCATTGGACGTAGTGGTTCTAAAATCTGAAAGAATCATTTTGATCATTTATTACAAAATGTACAAACTTGAAGACATTTTAATTTGTCAAGATAATTTAAATTTTTAAATTTTATGCTTAATGTATTTATCACAAAGATATTACATGCAAATGGGGGAAGGGATGCGATGCCTTACGCATTTTGAGGGGCGAATTTCTCCATAGACATTGTAGTACAAAAGGTCAGTTCAGTTGGGGGACGGTGGGGGAGAATCTCCCCCCCTCCCTTTCCAAAAATCTGAAAATCAGTTAATGGTTAAATTTCCTCAACAATGTTCATTGCTGATTACAGGAAACAGTCAAAAAACATTAAGTAAAGTTGGATTTGAGAAATTTCTCACTAAATCAAGTAAAAAAAGGTGGGTGGTTAATGGTTAACAGGATAAAACTAGGACCAGTGATCAAGAGAGGTGAATAGAAAAATAAAACTGAAAGCATGTATGTTTTTTTAAGAGTTGGGTGGTTATTCATTTCTCAGTTCTTTAAAAACCTGCTTGTTTTTTGCTTGAATGTTCGTCTGAAGCATGTCAGTTGTACAGAGTAATATCCTAATCTGAAACAAAAAGGACCTTATAGTTTTTATAATTTTACAAAAGATTGTTTGAAAATTCCCGAAAATTTCCTAAAATTCCCAAAAGTCATGTTAATTCCAAAATTCCATGGCAAATTCCCGCTCTGAAATCCCGGGATTTTTGCAACCCTGTGGGAATGCAAACAGACTCGCTGTGCGGGAGGAGAAGTGGCGAAACCCCACAGCAAACATTATATGAGGGAGTCTGGCCCAAACGGCACCAAGACAGAGAGATGGGCACTCCGCTGCGGGCGCATCCATTTTTTCTTAACTTCATGCTATCACCAACGAAGGAGGGCAGGAAAAACCTACGTACAATTGGCCGTGAATCAAAACTCTTATGGGAAAATGGGCCCCATAAGCTCCTATGTGCAAATTAACTAGCAACATCAAAACACCCATTATGTTTACCCTGACTTCAAATTCATTAAAACTAATGCAATTACATGTACTTTATAGACTAGATTTTGCTTTACTAAAAAATCATAAGTTACTAAGCATATTGTTTTTAGTTGCAGACAGTTCCGATGGGAAATATAATTTGTGCACATAGGCTTTGAAATTGATGTCGACTTTCACATCGGAACTTTTGATTTCAAAAGGTCAAATGCACATAGGTTTTCCCTGCCCAGCGACGATATGGCAAGAAGTACTTTAGTCATTTTTTTGCATCTTAATTAGCTAATTTTCATATTTAATTAGTGTTCAATATTTAGTTTTGTAGTTGGCCCCATTCCTTTCAAACCAAGTTTTCAGTTTTCAAAGCAATTACAGGATCTTTTTCATTCCCCCATTTCATACAATTGTTTCAGTCCACAACTTCCCTAAAATTCCAATTCCAGTTTGTATTGAGTATAACAAACTATGCAGTGACAATACAATTCTATCAGTCGGAATGAACAGGAAATACAGTTGAATATCCACTATAGTTTCACAACCAGGTCTTTGCATGGTTCAAAAGAAAAACTAAACAATAGCAATAAAATGAACTAAAGATTCTTTTGCTTGGCAGTCATTTCTAGAAGAGAAGCTGAAAGGATTTGGTAATCATATTTAACAATATATATACTGTACAATAGTAAGGCGAGAGTTCCCGAACAATTGCAATTTTAAAGCCAACAATGTTTGACAATGGCTTGTAACAACAGAAAACAAAGGCAATGCATACTAGAGGTTTCATTTAAATTGTGAACAAAAATTATTAACTTTGGCGCTTTTTGAATATTTGATTTACGAGGTGCCACAATTGAAATTAGGTAAACAAATTAACAGTTGGTATGAAAGTCATTTGTTATGACAAAACCAGAATAAAACAAAAAAATTATTAGTGATATGGTTTTGATGACTGATTTGGATTTATTCTACTAACTACATCATGTGTGAATTTTATGAAATTTTACTACGGCAAATATATTTTCCTTAAAAATCTAGTTTTACACAGAACTCTGGAGAATGGTCATGTAGAGGATGCCACAACATATAAATCATGACCTTTGTAGCCTACAGGATTTTGAAAGATTTGTAGGGTGGTAAATTGCTCTTGCATGTCCCTACAAGTTGCCTTTTCCATTGTTTAAAAATTGTTCCAAAATTAAGAGACAATTTGCATGAGGTCAAACAATTGTCCCCTGTGGCCTTTTCAGCAGCGATGTTTTTCTAACCCTAATATTTTCCTTTTTCTTATATAAAAAAGGTTGCAGAGACACTTGAGAACCTAAAATCATTACTTTTTTGTTTCTCCTGAGGCCACATCAGTTACCTTGTTAGCTGAAGTGGTAATGTGCTTAATCAGTGTTGCGAATAAAAGATTTGGTTAGGTGCGGCCCAATTTTTTCTGTAATTTTCTTTCTCTTGTTTACAAGTCAGTTTTACTGGATCATATAACTTGTTTATACTAATATTTTTTTTCAGCAAAAATGGACACCTCTGACAATTTTTAATCACAGCTAAGCAATGAGTTCCTAAATAGCTCAAAACATGGGCAAAGTGATTCATCCTCTACTATGCTAACATTAAGCAGAGAAAATAGCATGAGTAGCTATAGATAAGAGTTTAAAGTTATTTTAGATAAGTCCTTGTGATCAAGCAAAAGAATGGATATACAGCAGGCATTCTGCAATCAGATGTTTTCAGTGATATACTTTGATGTGAGGGTGATAACCATATGAAAATTCGGACCATGATTGGTGACCCACCTTTGAATAAATTTTCATTACAGGCTCTAAGGGGCTATCAGGACACAAGGTTAAGTTTGGATTCATAGCTGCAACAATATTTATTAGGGTAGGCCTAATAGAAGTATACATTTTGAAAAATTATTTGAATTGGTAAATACTATTGGCTAAAGGTACCTTGAGCCTCAAGTATTTACCAATTTCTTTGTTGACTTAGACTCCCTTTCAGAATACCAGCCTAACTTTAGTCCTGGGTTTAAACCAGGGTTAAGTCCTACATGAGTGGACCTTTTTTCCTTTCAAAATAATGTGAAAGTTAATGTAACGGTTGAGAAAATTCCTCATGGATGGACTGAAACAGCCCATCCATGCAGAATTTTCTCACCCGTTACAGCACATTTTTAGAGTATGTTGGAAGGAAAAAAGGTCCACTCATATAAGACTAACTCTGGTTTAAACCCAGCTCTAAAGTTAGCTTCCCTTTCAGAATACCAACCTTAGATTATATATTTGGTATCAAAACTACTTCAATATAAGAGCATGCCCTATAAAGAATTCATTTTTGAAAATATTTGCCAAGAATTAGTAAATACCAGTTGCTAACATACCAACCACAGGTATGAGCAATTTCTTTGTAGACAAGCTTATAATTCCAAATTCTGGCTGAAATAATGAAAAAGATGAAAGCTGTTCCTGGAATGTATTCTCTGGTTACTAAAATTTTAAATAAAATAACATCTCTCTGCAGTGAAACAAAGGAGATAAATGGTACCAAACAAATGGAGGACAAACAAGATTTTTAGTGGTTATTTTGAAAATAAACAGTTTCATCAAAATTTGACAACTGCTAGGGGTTTCTTAGATTTTTTGCAATGGCAGCTTTTAAACAAATGCATCTTTTTATGGCACCAAATATTACCTAATTGGATTTTACAACCTCCTTAGCTATGTCAATTTTGGTTAATGGCCCTTGAAATGCTTTCCAAGGTGATCCCAGCCAAAGAACCATTTTTATGTCCAGACTATGAGAAAAATGGTAAACAAAAATTGACAATTGTTTTTGTATTATCATAGCATAGCCATGGTAAATAAAAGTACAGGGTGTCTCAGAAAGAATGTTACCCTCCAGAAACGGCCATGTTTACTTACTTAATCAATTCTTATCCTTGTTTAGCTTTATATTATGAAATATGTACTCTTTTTAACATTTGGTGAAAACAAAAAAGAAAACGGTGAAAAAATAACCAAACAATGACTATTTCCCTAAAAATGATGCAAACCTACTTTGTCCACGCCTAGCATTAGCAGAGGAAACCAGGGATGCAAATGTCTCCAACATAAAAATGTTGAAGACCATACTGGCCAATAATACTCTCAAATTCCAAGCTTCATTGCTGGTTCTAGAGTTTATTGTCCAGTTCCCTAGGCACTGGCCAGGCATGATTTTACGGCTGATTGTCCTGTTCTTTGATGACATATCTCTCTCCTGGCACCTTTTTAGAAGTCTTGCCATGTTCACAGAATTGTCTCTCTTCCCCGTGATTGCAATCTACTGGAACCCTTGTTTGAGGGAAACTTTACCATCACGATGAAACGTAACCCAAGAGAAGTACTAGTAGAATATGGACATTGTAGGGTCAAGCCCAATGCCATTATTTGAAAAGTGCGCTTTAACCAAATTCATATATTTGTATTATGTAGGAGGAGGTTGAAGGGATTTAGGTTACTTCCTTCTGAAGAACAAATTAAGTATATGTTCATTGTGCCTTTTAACCTTACATTGTGAACAAATTAATTAAAGCTGAAGGAGTTACCAGTTACGTGTGCTCAAATCCATAAGCATACAAGTACATGTTTCTCTGTATTGCAAGCCGTTGGACAAAGTAGGTTTGCGTCATTTTTAGGGAAAGAGTAATGTTTGGTTATTTTTCACCGTTTTGTTCTTGTTTTCACCATATGTTCAAAAAGTGGACATATTTTATATATAAGCAAACCAAGGAAAGAATTGATAAGTAAGCAAAAATGGCAGTTTCTGGAGGGTAACTTCTTCTGAGACACCCTGTATGGCATTGTACTCAGATCTTTCTGGCATTAACCAGATATAATTATGATTTGCTCACTTGTGATGCACAAAAAGTGTCCCAAGGAATCATTTCAAAGTCCATGACTCAGGGTAATAGGTGTTTTTAAGTGCATACACCTAGTAAATACAGCACAAGGCAGATACTTGAAAACTAACCTTAATGCGTTCACCAGATGATATGTTATTCGGCTCACTGTGAATGCACCAATGTTGTTCCCCAAGGAAAGTCAGGTCCACTAACTCAAAAGTAATAAATATTCAAAACCAATGCTTTGATTTCTCAATTACAAGCACCCAGTATACAAATAGGAACAAGGCGTATAACACATTTTTCATTCATCTGATGATTGCTCATTGGTGTATGCAAAATGTACACGATTGTCATGATACTATGTCTTCTTGAGTTGTCAAGGAAAATCTTTCGTCTTTCGGTTACAATGCAAATGGCAAATAATTTCACAAATTCCGTATTGATTTAGGTGCAGTTTGGCTGGATTTTCAGATTTGACCTTTTCTCCTAAACCTTTCCCTTCAAACTCCAGGTATAAACCAGATAAATATTTGCCCTGCATAGACGCCTCAACTCATATTCTGAAAAATTATAAAAACTGACTGGGGATTGTGTGTTCATCAGATAACAAATAAAATACCAATAATACAATTAAGGAGCCACAATATGGTGGATATATTATTAATGTATTTGGTGATCCCAACCTCCATGTCATTACACAATAGACAAACGGAAATTACTTATAGAGCTTGGAGGTTAGGGCCTCATAGTGTGGCGAAACAATACAACAGCAGATACATGTACAAATCCTCTGACATGGACACATTCAATTTTGGCATTATGATACATAAAAGAAATTATACATTTGTATATACAATTATAGACATTATACAGTAGTTATATGGCTTAGCATTCCTATTGCTTGGGGTTAGGAAGCATCTTGCGTGGACGTTGTTAGATTAACATCATTTCCCTGTAAGTTACATTGTTAAAAACCCCAAATAAACGGCTTGGGAGAAGAACTGTGGCATAATTGGTAGAAAACTTATTCTAGCGATTAACACCTGAAGAACAGGTTTGATAGTGTTAGAATTCTGAACACACAGAACAGTACCGCTAAAACAACATGGCATGCCTTGTGAGACCAGGGAAAATCATAAAGGGTTTTTTTTACCACATTGAATGCGCATAAAGCTCTTATTATATATCAACATAATCCATAATATTATATTACAAACTAACTGGAATAATGAAAATAATAGTTCATTATATGCACATTGATACATTAACATGCCTACACAGCTGATGTTTTTTAAAGAAAGTTAATAGAAAATTAAAATAGTTTCATTAGTAATAATTGACCTGACACCACCAAACACCATATTTAATGATATTAAATTACAAAAAGAAAAAATCAGATTCGGGGGACATCAGATGGAATGATTGATATTACCCCCTGCCGAACAATGCAACTTCTTAAATGTTGGTACATGTGTGAAAAGCAGTTACCTACGAGCACCTTCTATAATTGGGATAAGGCATTTTAGTTTTTATTTGGGATCAGGATCAAGATTGAAGATTAAATAAGGATTAGTTCCAAAAAGGTTTTTTAGACACAGTGTGAGGTACCGCCATTCTATCCGTAAAATGCTTGAAAGTATTAGCCATACATCGGTTTTTTTTATTGGTAATAGCAGCATACAATGACCAAGAAAAGATTTGTCCAAGAAATCCAGCCCCAAAGGCTAGATAGTGAAAAAGGATTTGACCGTAACACTTGTGATTCGCTTATATTCAACTTATGATACCACATAGCTTTTCCACTAAATGTTTCCGAGACGCACCACTTTTGGGAACCTGAGCAAAAATGTTCTTGCCTGCCAATCTTCCATTTCCTCTTTTAAACAATGTCCACCATGGCAACAGTCAGATTTCCAATTGTTATAATTCCAGTAAAATACAGAACTATGGTTTAATGTAAGCAAATATAAATGGTAATAAAATTCCATGCGATTACTGAATTCAAATAGTGTAGGTAGACCTTTCTGAAGATGCAGCTAACAATTTTTTGAATAATAGTGTCATTAAGAAAAAATATTATGGCCCTTGAACATGTTTAGTGAAAAAAACAACTATGTAACCTATTCTATAGGTTTGCTTTAAACATGTTATGGGGGTATAATTTTCATGTTTTTCCCCCGCCTAACGATGATAAGCAGAAACTACATTTTCACTGTGTTTGAGTCTAAGACTTTATTCATGGGATACATTAATTCAATACATTAATATAACTCTTTCAATTTTTAATAACTATTTTAAGTGGTGAATTTGTCAGGGCAAGTGTTGCGAGGCAATAGGCTAGGAAACTGAAATATAGGTATACAATAGCTGTTGGATCATTTTTACCTTTACAAACTTGTGATTTTTTAACAAACCTCTCAAGAATTGGTGGTCAGTTACTGGCTCACATATTAAATCAAATGCCTGATTTTGCTGTGAAAACATACAGGATTCTTCTTAGTTTGTTACTAATCACACCAATTTTTAGCAAAACAAAAACTTTTGACTAAAGTTAAGCTGAAAGGGGCATTTCGTGATCTTAACCCTTTCTTTACAGTTCAGCAGATATTCTTGGTATGCTTGGTGGTATAATAGTGCCCATGGGTCAATGTTGTAATTTTTGTCCATTTACAGACAGAAAACAAAATTCATTATTGCATAGTGGATGGATCATGAAATGCCCCTTACATTAATATGCAACATGTAAAAACTCTGGACCATTTTTCAAATGGTAATATTTATATAGTTTAATAGTGATACTGAAAATGTTTGTGTGATGGGTATAACGTGACCCTTTGCTCTAAATGACACAAATTAACATAGGATGTCAAATTAAGTTTTTGATGTCTCAAAAGTTTGTCTCAAAGCTTTCACATTCTGTTTTTTTCGGCATGTCTGTTTCTTGAAATTGGGAAAGGTATTTTTATTTTTTCAGGGAATCAGTCCACTCTATTCATTACATTGCCATGACGAAAGCTAGTCCTTAGAATTTGCAAGACGTAACAAAAGTGAATTGCCGCCACCTCTGTATATGTTCTATGTTCTAGTTCACAGGGTGTTCTGAATCAATCCCATGATGCATAGCAATGTGCCTACATAATACTGTACTAAACACATGTCAGTACTTAGGGATAAAAAGTGTTCCAAAAGTTTAAGAACCAATAGACATTTCATAATCTTGCCAAAAATTCCCTAAGTACTAACGATTTGAGGGCTAAAATGAGCATAAAAGTCAGGGTTTTATGTGTTAAGAATAGGATTTTTATGTGATCACATGACCCTATTGAGGTGAAATTATCCAAAACTGGTGCATTATGGGATTGACTCCAAACACCCTCTGGTTCTAGTAACTGTGTCTGCACTCAGAAAGTTGCAGACCACCATCAACAGTGATAAACGTCATTAAAGTTTAAGGCAGTGAATTGTCTGTGAGTCAGCAACACTCGTATAAGTTTCTATCCTGGCGCACTTTTCGGAATCAGAACCAGCAACAACTTGCAAAATCCTGGATAACCATGCTGATAAAAAACAAAATGACATAGTGCATCATATTTTGATCCTTACAGCTTTGAGACAAACAGTGTTTATGCTTTAAAATGTTATCTTAGTTAAGTGCCAAGAGACATTTTCTTGATAACTTAGATTCATAGAATTTCTTTTATTTCTCAAATTGTTTCTGCTGTCAATATTTGTCCCTTCTGATGCAATAGGTCAAAGGTCATTCCAACATGCATTGGCACTTGGTATTTTATAAAGGGTATAATACAACCATCTACTTGAGTTTTTAAAATTCTGTATCATTGTTATGTTCATTTCACTCACAAATAACCAGATTCTAGTTTAGTTTCATGCTTAATTATGTTCAATAAAATAAAATAAAAACACTTGTTTACATTGCAGTTTCTAGAAATATCAAAGTATCCTTTTTTTGACTTTTCATCAATAGTATAATAAAATACACAATCCTTTGTATGTACAATGTTAGTGGAACATTATATTCTTCTGCAAGTAACATTTATTTGCTGTTTAGAAAAAAATTGATTCAAATATACAGAACCAGATAACTTGAGACATGGGGCGTTAATTATCTAGCAAAACAGCAATGTCACAAACTTGTATGTCCTCGTTTCCAAAACGTAACAACTTCTGAAAGAACCAGGCTATATCCTTTTGTGAGCCACTTGATTTCAATAGAAATTGAGCAGGGATGAGATTGCATTTTATGTTTGTACCCTGTTCAGTGTAAGGTGGAACATGACCCCTTTCTTTTGCCACTTATTATTCTACACATTTTGTTGGAGGAGAGGCCCAAGTTGCACCACATTATAGCTACTATAGTATATTTACCCTAGGGTTGCATCATGACCTTGGTCTTCTCACTATGTACTTTATCAAAGGTCATGTTTCATCTTATAGTGAACACACTATAGCTACCATAATATGTTTACCATAGGGTTGCATTATGACCTTGGTCTTCTCTGATGTCATCATAATGTACTTTATCAAAGGTCATGTTTCATCTTATAGTGAACACACTATAGCTACCATAGTATGTTTACCATAGGGTTGCATTATGACCTTGGCCTTCTCTGATGTTATCATAATGTACTTAATCAAAGGTCATGTTTCATCTTATAGTGAACACACTATAGCTACCATAGTATGTTTACCATAGGGTTGCATTATGACCTTGGTCTTCTCTGATGTTATCGCAATGTACTTAATCAAAGGTCATGTTTCATCTTATATTCAACAACTCACCGTATCTCTTTGTACAGGAGCGTATCGTTGTTGATTCGTTATCAACCCACAGTCGATATGCAAATTGGCGCGTTACGCCCGGCGCAGTGTTCACGGAAGTGCGTTTACGCGGTACGCTTAAGTCGACGCACTGTTCGTCACGTTTGGAACTCTGAGTACGCGCTAGGACACCAAGTGCAAACTGCAAAGCAACAAACTTGCCAAAAACTATCGCTTTGCTTTAGATTCTGCTAAAATATTTTAACGAGGAAAGATTTCCGTGAACTGGGAGCATTTTAGTATTATAGTGAGAATAATTATGTTCCTCTATACACGATATTAATAAGTTTTCAAGAAGATTTTCGTTGTTGAAAGGGATTCAAACATGTTACAGAGTGGTTCATCACAAATCAACAACTCTGCATCTGATGCGTCCGCGTATTTTTATCCCGCTCGAGCGGCTAAAGCCGCCCTCTTGGGATAAAAAAATACGCGGACGCATGGATGCATCGTTGTTGATTTGCGATTAACCACTCTGTAACATTTTGAATCCCTAAGTGAACACACTATCGGCTCCCATAATATGTTTTCCATAGGATTGCATTATGACCTTTGGTCTTTCTGATGTCAATCATAATGTATTTTTTTTTTCTTTATCAAAGGTCATGTTTCAATTCTTATAGTTGAACACACTATAGCTAACCATAGTATGTTTTACCAGAGGATTTGCATTACGACCTTGTCTTCTCTGAGTCATCATAATAGTCTTATAAATCACAGTTCATGTTTTTCATCTTATAGTGAACACCACTAAGCTTATGCCCTTTTAGAAACAGAAGCCAATCTAGTTATAAGGTCGAAGCAGTGTCTCACCATATAATGGCAAACAAATCACAACATTGAATAAGCAACCACACCCTCTCACCTGAATCTTGTCCCCCTTCCCACTCAGCTTTTTTTTCTTTGACACTCCATCACCAATGGCGTGAAATACTGGATATGTTCTCCTAAAAGGGAACAGATTCCTTGAAACGTTGATAAGACTCGGTCAAAAACAACAATACCCCTTCCATTTTTACAACTGCTTCAATTTGTTGCTATTTTGTTAATTTACATTAAACTGTACTTAAATTGTGTTTTAAAGTTTGATACAAGTTTCACACATACTTTTTGTCTCATGTGAGTTGATGACATGGACCCCCAAAACACAGATGTTTGTTAGGTTACGAAGGCCTGAAACACTCAAGTCTCTTCTTTGGAAATACAGCATAATATGCGTGCACGTAAATTTGAAACATTGAAAACGTTTGCGAGAATGGAAGACTCACATTGTAACTCAACTTCTGATGAAACTCGTATATTAGCAATTCCTTGATATAATGGTAAACAGTAAGGGCTTCTTTTTGTAAGACATTCAGACATCATTGTGGAAAAAAATAGAAACTACTAGGATAAGAGGTTTTTTTCCTTCTTTTTCCAAAATATCCAATGGAGAAAACATTTTTATTTTACCTCGTCTAAATCGAACCGAATCTCACTACTTCATCATTACTTTTCTACTTTTCTTTTTTACCTCCAGATTTGATCCACAGGTTTTTGTTATGTGTTTTAACAGTGATACCGTCCGCATTCAGTAATTTAATCTTAAAAATTTATTTATGTAATAATGTTTTGACATCAAGTATACATTCTGGCAATGGAATACATTTGGATTACAGAACACCAAAATATATGTACCTTCCACACAAGAGAAGTGTCCTAATTTCCTTGGAAACTGTCTGCTAAGAATGATAGAACGACTTAATTTATATTCCATAGTTAACATTGTTCAAGATTATACGCCTCACCTACACTCAAATTACAACTCAACAAGAGCTTCCTGGGTCCTTGCAAGAAATTGTGACATTACAACGAGTAACAACTTTTTAGGTTAACTCCACCCATCATTTGAGTTAGTTTTGATGATTTTTGTTTACTTTTCTACCATTCACAGCTGAATAAGGCCTACCAAACAGATATAGCTTAATCACTGCAACCGAATGTTTTCATCTGCTGCAAAGAACTATATATCAGGATAAAACATGATAACAGGTCTGTTTTGAAAGTATGCCAGGGCTCTGACAACGCGCCATTTTGATAGTTCCAAGTACAATTTTTTTCCCATTCCTAGACATGGAATAGCAAGCCTCATGTCACAGCGCCATCAATTAGTAAATGCAGTTCACTCTAATTCGAGAGGTCGTGCTGACATTTGCCGCCATGCCTTCTCAGTTATTCACATAGAATGAAATTGTTATGTGTATAGATCAGTCAGAATCAGAAGGTTTTTAATCACCCCAATCTCAAAGTATGGACATAGAAAATCAGCTACGCCTCTATGATGAGATTAAAGCTAAAAAATGCTGCCCTAACTATGAAAATAGTACTGATCATGCTGGTGCACATTTCAGGCACAACTGCCCTTTCCCTTTATTACTTATTTCCTGATATCCCCTTAAGAGGCTAGAGTGCATTTATCCTCCTTGAGTCATGATGCAGTGCAATATTCAGTAGCCACAGTATTACAACATTGCGAGCGTTGAGTGAAAATGCTGCGTACACACGCGGGCGTTTAACGAGCGGCACTTAGATTCACGTGAAGAATACCCCTGGTTCGTGTGCCGTCACTGACTCGAGTAAGATGAAACACTATAAACATAATTAACTGTTTACTTGAATATCAATACAACATCCCCATCAATTTATCCCAACTTTCTGACATGAGAATAAAAAGTTTGTGGTGGATGGTTTTTCTACAGCATCGCATGCAATTTGTATTTAGCTAGTTTATGGTAATTTTGTAAGTAGGTTTTCGTTAATTAGGTTTGGGTTAGGGGTGGGACCACACTTGAGCCACAAGTATTGTTCATGGTACCCTTGGTTAGTCGATACTAGGTGCTGGCGCATGTACCTACTCATTACCAAGGCTGGTATTCTCAAAGGGAAGTCAACTTACCCGCTGGGTTTAATCCATGGTTAGTCCACCTGATTCTTTTCCCTTCCAACATGCTCTGAAAATGTGCTGTCATGGGTGAGAAAAATTCCTCATGGATTGGGCCAGAATACCCATCCCATGAGGAATTTTCTCACTCCATTTCTTTCACAAGCATTTCAAAGGGAAAAAAGGTTTAATCAGTAGGACTAATCCTGGTTTAAACCCAGGTCTAAAGTTAGATCCCTTCAAGAATCCACCCAAGTCTCTATATTGTCCATCTAAGGCATGCTACTTGAATGGCAGTCTAAATTTCCAGTGTCATATTGGCTGTTATTCTGGAAGGGAGACTTACTTTAGACCTGGTTAAAAACAGGGTTAGTCCCACCTATGGACCTTTTTTTCCTTTCAAAATATGTGAAAAGTTCAATGTATGAGTGAGAAAAATTCCTCATGGGATTGGCCGTTCCAGCCCATCCATGAGTATTTTCTCACCTGTTCAGCATATTTTTAGAGTATTTTGAAAGGAAAATGTCCAATCATGTAGGACTAACCCTGTTTTTAAACCCAGTCTAAAGTTAGTACTCCCTTTCAGAACACAGCCATACCCTTTTCTGGAAGTGTTTAGTAACAATTAGACATTCTATGCATGGAATTGGTATCGTTAATACAAATAATAGATATATTTGAGTTTCCCTTTGTCCTACACACTCAACCTCGTGTAGTCACAAACCAGAAATTTGGACACTCAAACCAGAGGGTGTTTTCAATCATCCCACAATTCATTAGCATATGTTCCTATCCTGTACTGTCCTAAACCACATTTCCAGCACTTAGGGAAAAGTTGCTCAACAGTTTCACGAACCACAAGACAACTTTCATATATTGGTCAAAATATCCCTATTACTCGTGAGGCACTTTGTGTTCTAAAATGATTGTCAATGGCGGTTTTTTATGGGGTGTTAAGAATAGACTTTTTGTGGGATCACATGACTTCATGGAAGTGAAATTTCCCAAAACTGGTGCATTGTGGTAGTGACTCAATACAACCCCCTCTTCAGATATCCAACATCCGGTGGTAGTATGCTTCCAACTCTGGTAGATCTGTTATAGGTTTACAATGCTTTTCAGATACTTCCCAATGACCTGCTATCATTTGAGAAGCATCTCAAAACCACTGACCTAAGAACTGGGCTTGTTGAACTCATTGAATGCTTTTCATGCTGACAGCATATGTGGTCATGCTTAATCAGAAGAGTTACCACCCCCGACAATGAAGGTGCTACTGATAGCACTGCAGGGGGTTTTTAATAACATGACAGCAAATTGTCCTCCGACAGGCCCGGCATTGCTCTGATCAGTACAAGCTGTAAAAGTCCATTGTCAAAGTTCATCTGCCCCACACTTCAGATAGACTCTGTGGGGAGCATCCTGAACAACTGACAGGGAGTTTACTCTGTACTGTGAATTGAACTTGGGTCACCTGCCAATTCTGCCACCTGGTGGAGAGTTAAAAACCATGACCATTGGTACTACCTTCCCCTTCTGGCTAGACCATCAAACCTTTACAGAACTGTGATAGTAGGGCTAAGTTAACATTAGCACCTATCATTGATCCACATTTCTAGCTTCTACTAGCACATAGTTATTTTAACTGAAGTGGGGTAACTCTCTTAAGATACAGATGCAACAATTTGGAAGGTATAACCACATCTATTACTCACTACTCCTCCCATCCATCTTCAGGGTATTTATAACCGTCAATTTCTTGTTGAAATCGCCGAAACCACAGCAATTCTTGTTATATGGTCTCCGCTAAGTTGGGAATTACACTTCCCATCCTCCTTCTATTACCTCCTACCTTTTTGTAAATTGATACCTGAAGAGAAGAGGGTTGAGAGTTGATCATTTGCAACAAGATCTCTCAGAGGTCCAGAATCTCCCCCCATAAGTTGTGGTTTTGCTTATTCCCTAATTCCATTCTTCGCTATCTTCGCTTCCGTCGCTAACTTTCTCATCTCGCTGTCACTGGTGCCACAGCCATTCTTCTTGCTAGGATGGCCTCCACCTCGAGTTAGGCATTGCAGTTTGCTCTCTTTTTCCGCCTCTTTACTTCCACTTTTTCGTAAATTAATACCTGCAAAAAGAGAGGGATTGAGGTTGATATCTTCTTACAACTGTAGAAATCTATGCAATTTCACTGGTTCCTCCTCAGTTCATTGCAATTTAGACTTGAGTATTACGCAATGTATATTGATGTTATTTGGCAGCTTCATGCGCCGTGTTATACTGCAGTTTTCGCGCCTGCCTGCCAACGTTGCGGTCTCGTTGCGTATGATATTCTTGCGTTCAAACGCATTTGTTTCAATTTTTCTCACTAGTGTAGTGGTTGGTTGTTTAAAACCACAAGGATCACAAAATTACGTTGAAGATTGGCCTTAAACATTATGTGTTGTTGAGAATAAAGGTAATGCTCTTTACGACGAATTGCAATCGGCGAATTGCCATTTTTCTTTGTGTGGTCCACTTCAAATGATAGCATCAAATTTTCTTTTCAATTTCATCATAATAGTAACCAACCCCCGGTTCCCAAAACCCTACCTACTCTTTCTGAAGTTTTTTTTTTTTTTTTTTTTGGGGATAACTTCCTAATATCTTTTTCCCTATGCTTTATGCTTTTGTACATTTTGTTCTTTTAGCTGACATTCAGATATCGTGTATCATAACCTTTTCTATTTATTTGGTCTCTAGTTCTACAGATAATCACAAATGACACTTATCATGCTGAAAGTTCCAAATGATCTCCCTAACAATACTTGATTTTCGTTTATTTCAGTTCTCCACATGGACTTCCACTATGAGTTACAATATGTTCATCCACCAAGGACAGTTCTGTGGGTTGTACTCAGTGGCACAGCCCCCCCAATAATTGATTTCGTCGGTTGAGATGAGCTCGTCGGTTCACTTGAAAAATTCAGGTCATGGCACTTGCAGGCCGGATTGTCGGCAGAGTATAGGTTTAAAGTTCAATGGACAGCGTGCGACAAGTAAATTTTACAAAATCGTACAAAAATTAGCCCTCAGAAGACATTTAAAGCATATAAAACCCAACATTTTCAGGGGGCTTCGCCCCCTCGACCCCCACTGGGGCTTCGCCCATGCACCCCAACAGGGACCCTAAGGCGGGCCCCTGGACCCTACCCATTTTCTGTCGGTTGAGATGCGACACTGGCCCCCCCAATATGAAAATCCTAGCTACGCCACTGGTTGTACTTGTACATACATTGACATGAACTGACCCTGTGTGATCTGGGTATCATACCCAAAGACCAAGGGTGTATTTTCAAAATACATTGGTGAATGAAAGCTACTGAACTGTGGCAAGGGAATTGAGATTTTATTTACTCATAGTGATTGTATTTAAAGGCTGACATGAAATATATTCTTTGGGGATATTAAGTAAAAATAATCAACTAAAATAAAAGACAGTTACAACTGCCCAATCCCTTATCCCATATGTGCAAATTGCAATTCTGATCAGTCTCTCCAAGTCTTTGCCCATCTCTCCTTCCCCTCCCCTCCCCAACCCAACCCCATCCCTCCCCGACCCCACCCGATCCCTCCCCAATTCTCATTAAGTTCAAACAAATTGACACACAACTGGATAATATAAACAATGTAATAGCCATTGACACTTCAGACATGTCTGCCTGTTACCAAGACAAGATATGGAACTTACCCTTTTCAATTGCTCTAAGAAGGTCACTCCTCCCATCTGGTTCTCTTGGTGGAGTTGGCCTCTGACTTGTCCTCCTTGTGGGAGAGATTGTATTAGCTGGAGGGCTGCTAGATATAGGATCAGATGTTGGAGGGGTGCTAGATGGAGGATGGGATATTCCTCCCGGAGGTGGAGGAGGTGGAGGTGCTGGTATGTTTGCAGCTGGAGGCCCTGGTGGGGGCTGGGGTAAGGGTTGTCCAGCAGAAAATCCTGTTGGAGGTGGAGGTGGTGGAGGCGGTACATTTGGATCAGGCATGGGAGGGGGAGGAGGTACCTGCTGAGGTTGACTGTTTGGATATGGAGACATGTTAGAAGAAGTGGGGGGAAGAGGCGGAGGCATTGGTATATGATTAGGTTGTGACACCTCCATTGCTTCTGATGGCGGATGGGGAAACTGCTGGTGATCCATCGCCATGGGATCTTGCATCATCATCATTGGAGGTGGAGGAGCAGGGGGTAGATGATTCTGATGTGAAGTTGGAATAGGAGGCGTGGGTGCTGGACGTACTGGGCGGTGCACCATTCCATTCACTACTGGCCTGGGCTGATCATCAGTTGGGGTTGACTCATTCGATGGAGGTGGCGGGGGCCGGCTGTGCGGTCGATTCGATTGACGTCTGTGGTCTCTGCTGTACTCTTCTGGTAAAGACAACTGTTGGTGTTGGAGATGATTTGTATTTTGCATTGATTCTTGTGAGGAATCGCCATCAGACAAGACCGTAATCTGCCCTCCCGTATCCGATGTTGGTGTCTGTGTGGGTGTGTACTCGGGACGGGTGGTGATTGGCATAAGATCCTTGCCCATTGCTTGTTGTTGCCATTGATCCTTGCGAGTCCTCACCTGTCGAGGTCCACTGGTTTGGTGTCCTCGGTTACCTCTTTGTCTCTGTTCAAATAAACAGACAGAGATGTGCTCCATTGAGAAAAATAACATTTCAACATTTAGCAATAAGCAATAAAATAAGATTTTTAAACAACCTCTTTGATTTTTTCATTGGAATAAGTTTTTACACAGATCCCATCTCTCACTTTTAGTGTGGTATTGCATGTTCTCCCATAGGAGTTTCATGCTAAAATTGATATTGTTGCTGTTTGGGTTTCAATAGGGTCTAGACTGTCAGAAAATGAAGGGGTCCAAATTTTTAGACCACTGCTTCTTTTCTAAAAGGGCACAAAAGTTAGTACAGGGTAAATTTAAAATTATGTCAAATTCTGTTAAATTATACACCAATATCCATCTTGTTGAGATGATTAAAATAAGACATAGTTGTCCAGGTTCTGACCAATAGTTACACAGGTATAGGGCATGAAGGTTCAAGGTTACCCTGCAAATAATAATTCAAACACAGCTGTCAAAGGTTTTGTGGTAAAGATTGCAAAATGCATAGAATTTTATCAGCCACAATTTGAAACCTTATTTGCAAAAATAAATTCTAGGCATTTCTGCGCTTACTGCAGAACCCTTCGACAATGGTTCATTTGTCCTATTTCTTGTATTGAGAATACCTGCTTAAAGGAGTAGCCATAAAGCCTGTTTAAAAAAATGGTGCAATCAGGAAAAAAATTGGTTAAATAAGAAATATAAAAAATAAGTCATTCTTACTTGACAAAATATTAAAGAACAAAGACTGGGCTTTCGAATAGCGTTTGTTTGATCTCATTTGCTTTCATCAATTCAGAGTTATAATCAATTCAGTGCTATACACCAAAATCAATTTTGTGCCACTTTTAAAGCATCATGGGCAGAGTTGTTTCGAGTACTGTGCCATGCTGTCTTGAAGCTCACAAAAGAGTGCAACTTGCCAAAAGAAATAAAACACATTAAAGTACACAAAAGAAATCTAGTTTTCTTGACACAAGCTTTAATAGTCAACATAATAAGTTCAATGAAAAATATAATCTTTTCATACTAAACAAATACAAATTATATTTATTGCATGTTTCAATGAATTTATTACAGAATTGGTATCTGTTAATAGAATGATACCAGAAGGAATATAATTGCAACCAAAATAAATGCACCAAATCCAAAGAAATGGTTTAAAAATATTGCACCCTGTGCATTAATTGTTGAAGTCAATAAAAATTTGGAAGCAAAGTATCAACACGTTGGTAGGACTTTGCATTTCATGATACTTCAAGACCATAATAACTCTCTCCTCCAGACACTATGAGTTACAATATGCTCATCCACCAAGGACACAGTTCAGTGGGATGTACTTGTACATCCATTGACATGAACTGACCTTGTGTGATCTGGGTATCATATATCATACTCAAAAACCAGAGGGTGTATTTTCTAAATACATTAGTGAATGAAAGCTAATGAACTGTGCCAAGGGAATTGAGGTTTTACTAGCTCATAGTGAGTAAATTGAGGTTGCTGTACAGTCCTGATTCTCTTCTAATGAACAGTATGTCAAAAGTTACACACTTTATCTTAAAGCCTGAACTTACTGAAGATAATTTCCACCATTATGTAACCATTTTTGCACCTTTTAAAGCCTCTTTATGAAGTTAATCCACTTTTGAAGTATTTTAAATCTGTTAAAATTGAGTAACTTATATTTACCTAATTCTTCACCCTTTTCACTCAACCAGAAAGTGGCACAAACTTGATTTTGTGTTTCGCAGTAAACTGCAGTTATCTCTCGATTGAAACAAGCAAATGAGATGATACAAAAAGTATTGGAAAGCCTGGTATGTTTTCTTTAACATGATGCACAAAATGACTTATTTATGTTGAGATTTAATATTGAAAAAATGTTTTTTGTACCATTTTGTAGACAGGCTGTATTTCAGTACTTTACTACATTTTATATATTATTTAGTAACACCATGTAACCCACCTTCTTTCCTCTCCTCTTTTCCCTTATATCAGTGATATTCTTCTGCATTTCTTGGCACCATAATTCAAAGAAGTACTTTGGATTTGTGTAGAATTTCAGTGCCTCTCTGCCATCGTCTCTGTTGATAAAACAAACAAGGTGCAAAGATATGAAATCTCATCCTACAAAAAAAACAGACCATTTCTCCATTATGATAAGCCACTGCAAAATCTGCCGGATCCCAAGAAAGTTTGGACACCCGTAAATAGTGAAAAACTCTTCAGAGAATTAGGCAAAATATTTTTCCCTATTGGAGGCGAGCAAACTTGTTTGAAAACTAGCAGGATTTTTATATGCACTGTATAGCGTGAAATTTTTGCGAGGGTTTAATTAAGCTTACCGCGAATTTTAAACCCCACAAAAATGTTATTGACTTTATTGCTTTAATGGGTTTCTACCACAAGTGAAAAGGTTGATTATCCATGGAACCATCCAGGAACTGGTGACCAAACTCACCAAAGACACTGTATATTTTAGTCACCTTTTACAAGCTCCTTTTTAACCATAATATGATCTAATCTGATCTGCTAACACCAATGTGGGCAAATGAAAACCAAGTTATTATGCTACCTGACATTAAAATCAGAACACTGGCAAAATCTGCAACATATTCTGTGTGGGACAGAATTAGGTCATGGTTTTAATTCAATTTTGGTCCAATTTCCTAGTGGACAGTCTCAAATTATTACATAATGAGGGGATTTTAAATGCGTAAAACAACCAATCCTATCTTGTGTTCTCCATGTTTCAGATTGTTAAAGCTGCAATTTTCGACTTCACTGATTCAAAATCAACATCCTTGTTTTTAATAATTAGTTCCCTTTTTAACTCAGTGCAACCTTTGCTGGCTCTTTGAACCTTTCCAAACTATTTACATAGGAGATTTGCATTGAGTTTGAACTAAAAATACATCTTGATCTTCACACTCACACAGCCTAATTCAAACACTTTCTGTTGATATTTTTTGTAATAACATATTAAGTTACAGACATACATTACTGACATGGGCATGTTCAGACAGTCACTGGTCTCAAAACTAGCAAGACGGGGCTAAAAAAAAATCTACATCTACTGAGTGTCTGTCCGAAGAGCAATCTTAGTCTAGAGACTAGTCCCAATTTTACTAGTAGGCTACAGACTCAAGCTTTTTACCACTGACCTTGTGCACTGTGACCAAGACAGACATACAGAATACAGGCACTGTGACCGACAGACCAAATTTTATACTTGAGACTAGTGCCACATTGTATTCGGACAGCAAACAGGCTCCTGGTCAGCGTTTCAGGACTATTTAACCACCAGTGCTATTTAACAACATAGGGCTGGTATTCTCGAAGGGAGTCTAACTTTAAACCTGGGTTTAAACCATGGATTGGCCATTTTCCTTTCATATACAGTGAAAGTGTGCTGGAAGGTGTGGCAAAATTCTGGGATAGCCCATCCATGAGGAATTTTTTCACATGTTACACTTTCAGAGTATCTTGAAAGGAAAATAGTCCATCTTTGAAGGACTGACGCTGTTTTAAACCTGGGTATAAGTTAGATTCTCTTTGAGAATACTGACCTAAATTTTATGTTTAAAATTCCAGCTTATATTCGCCAGATTAGTTAGCCTCATTAGAAATCAAATGGATATTACCCCCAAAGTTTAGACAAGAGGTTACTGAAATTGCTGCTAGTCTCTTGGTGAGCGACAAACGTCTGAACATGCCTGTGGATGTGCACATTTAAAACTTGAAAACAGGACCATACCTCCACCAAGTTCTAAATGCAGACATACACAACTTTTTCCTATTCCTGCTAATACACTTTCACATGCTATACACAATTAGCCTTGATTTAATTTCCTGCCTTCCTGCGATGGCAATGCGAGACCCTATGAAAGGTTCCAATATTACTGAAACAAACAGGAATCCAGCGATGCCAACTATCAGTATCATACAGCATGGGAAGAAAGTTGTTTTTCACAAAAATATTACCTTGTCACCCATCTTTTGGTACTAACAGAATGGTTCATTTAAAGGATTTTTTTCAGAAGATTTTTTTGTCTTTACTAACAAATAATACAGATTAGAATGTCAAAAAAATACATGGCAATTATTTTGTATTGGTGATAAGCTCTGGGCAGGCTCGAAATCAGTGGGGGGGGGGGACCAGATGCCCCAAATTAAAAAAAAAATCTAAATCTAAATGGCTTAAGGCCAAAAAAATCAATTCTGCAAGTGGAGCAAGCCAAAAAATTAGGTTTTATGCTATTTTGTCAAAAAAAGGTTTAAATTTCACTAAAAAAAGGTCTACTTTTGCCAAATTCCCCCTGGCTCTGGGCAAACAGGAAGTGAGAATAGCAATGTACAGAATGATATACCGGATTACTGGAATGAGTGACCTAAGCAGTGCACAAAACACCATACAGGTACAGCTGGCCCAGATACTTTACTTTTCGATCAGTATTGTGCCAAAGTCCGTAGTTTGAAATTTCAAAAATTACATTGGTGCTGAGGTCTTGCTCTTTCATTTAACACCTCGCTTGTAATAAAGCATGCAAAAATGGCTGAGATAGAATGTCTGAAAGATTGGTAAACCCCAACCAAAAGTTGCACTTTGTGGAGTTTTCAATGGGCAATGCAATGTATTGCGACACTAACATGCAGAGTCGCGGACCATAATCAATAAATTGTAAGTAGACTTACTCGCTCATTCAGTTGGAAACCCTCTTTGTGTACAATTAATACACACAGATTCTTGCGTTGTACCAGAAAATGGGATCAGCATTGATAAAGTCATCAATTTATCCAGGTTTGGGAAATGATAGGTAACTATGACCTAAATATGACCCTCTATAGCCTATCTCTAATACTACATACTAATTTCACAGCTGTTTGACCCCATACAAATAGTTACTTTTATATTTACAGCAATTTTAAGCAGAGGCGACACAATTTTGACAAAAGATAAGTGGGGACATGCAAGAGCTATAACCTCTGCAAAACTCAGAAAAAATCCATTGCAGGAATCTTGCCATATAGACCTACAAAAGTCATTATTTGTATGTTATATTGCCCTCTATATGCCATTCTCCATAAAGAGATGTGTTAAACTAGATTTTTAAGAAAAATCTTATTTGCCCGCAATGAATTTTTTGTCAAATGTACACAGGATGAAGTTAGTGGAATATATAAGCCACATTAGTTGTCAAAAGTGTGTCACCATTGGCATGTTTTCTGGTTTTATTCTGGTTTGTAATAATAAATGAGACTCAAACAGCTATGGTTTATATTACATGTATACTAATTTACTATATACATAAAATGTGTGTACTACATACAGTGATTACGTAGTCTCTTAATCGTAAAGTTCAAGTGGTACAAAACTTGAACAAAAGCACCATTGCAAACTCTCCATTCCTGGAAAGTGAATATTACGCTACATGTACCATATTCTTGCGCTTGTTCAAATTTTATCTTTGAACCAGTTTCAGTACCACCTCCCAAGCTGCACTGACCAAAGTGTGGTGTAGTATCAGATGACGTATTAACTGTGCGAGTGTGTGTAAACATTTGCTGGTGAACCATACATAAAACCACACATACACAAAAACACCACACACAAACACGATGCTCTCTCTTTCGGTGGTGACGGATACCACAAGGACACACAAGACGTTTATAAGATCCACACCCCTAAATAGATCTGGTCTGGCACCTTATGGCCAAAAAGTTGTGTGCCAACAAAAAGGTAAAAATGGGGGGGGGGGACCCAGGGTTCTTAAGTTAAAATGAAAAAAAGTAAAAACTGGAACTACTGGGCCATATTTGGTGTTAGAAATTATTTTAAAAGAGAAAACAAAAAGCAGGCAAAAATATCAAAGACAAAAGTCTGTTCAGTCTTACTACTGCGTCGACAGTACTAATTTACACATACCCATAGAAAAATGTCCGACTAGAGGACCAGAGGGGATCAGAAGTCATGTTGTCGTCACACTTCAGTAGATCAAAAAAAAATTGTGGTCAACTTATGGACTCTCTTGCTGAATGGGATGCAGAGGTCTAGCGTCCAAGGTAAATGCATAATTTTAAGAGCTACAGGGACCCTATAATCATCCTGTAGACCATACCTACAAGCTCCTTGAAACGGCTCGGCCTCCAATCGTAGTGCACCTGTGATAGACGAACAGCCTCTACAGAAACAGGCAGGTTTCCGGCCAGCAAATCAACAACAAGTACTCAACCTATTAACTCAACACATTGAGGATGTTTCGAGAAGGGGATGGTAACCGGAGCGTGTTACTGTCGACCCCTCTCAGCAGCATACGAACTATTAATCACAGATGCCTACTCCATAAGATCCTGGAAATTACCAAAGGACATCCGCTGGACTGAGCTTATCCGTGGTTTGCTGGCTAACAGGATATTCTTTGTTCAGGCTAGGAGCGACGAAGAGCCGATGGGCGTAGGCTCAAGAATGGTCTACCCACAAGGGAGTGTACTTGCAATTATCCTGTTCAACATATATACCAACGACGAACCTAGGAGTGCAGGACCCGTCGTTTTATTATGCAGACGATCTTGGGAATTAGTGCAACAAGATGCCGACTTCACACTTGTTGAAGAGACTCTCCAAAGCTTGGATGAACTTCACTCCTTATTATGAGGAAAATCGCCTACGTGCAAATCTATCTAAGACACAGGTGTGGGCTTTCCATCTACGCAATGTGAAGCCTAAATCAGCTTAAAGTTACCTGGTCTGGAACTCCCCATGGAAGCACTGTGATAACCCTGTTACCTAGGAGTCACTGGACCGCACTCTCTCTATAAGACCCAATTTGAGAAGATAGGAAGAGTAAAGGCTGTCACGCAATAACATCTTGAACAAGTCAACTGGCACCAGATGGGGTGCTCGCCCACGTACCCTAAGATCGAGGCACTTGCCCTGTGCTACTCATGTGCCGAGTATGCCTGCCCTGTATGGGAAAGATAAACCCATATGCCAAGAAGCTTGATCCAGCGTAAATGCCTCCGCCGGCTTATCACAGGATGCCTCCGTCCAACACCGACGGAAAACTTACACATACTAGCAGGAATTGCTCCACCAGACTCCCGTCGTAGCGTAGCGAGCATTGCAAAGAGCGTAGCTGACAAGTATCCAATGTGAAGCACCTATGTTGGCAGATACCTGCTGCCAACCGCCCGAAATCCAGAGACAGTTTCTTAAGCAACGTCCAACTCTTGAAACAGTCTCTAAGGAGCTGAAGAGAGATCGCCTTGTGGAAAGAAAGACTTGCATCAACCAAGTAGTAGTCGACATTCTATAGGATTGAAACCTGGTGAAGCATCTCCCCCCCTGAGCTGGACCTCCTTATGGGCTGACTGGCGGATGCCTCAATAGATGAGAACCAGAAACTGGCCGGATCTAAGGGGTCCTTGCAGAAGTGGGGATATCTGGAAGCAGATAGGTACAACTGTGGTTGTGGAAACACAACCAGACGTTTGGAACACCCTCTTGGTCTGTGCCCACTGCTGGAGGCAACAATGCCACAAAACAAGGACCTTGCGGAATCAGTGAAGCAGCCAGACGTTGTGCCCGTCTCTGGCTGGATCATATTTGAGAACACAGTGTTTGGACACGATAAGAGAAGAAGTGAATGAGGCACTTCGTTAATGAGAAATTTACGATTTAATCAGAGCCATTTTGTACATAAACCAATGGCCAATTATTTGGTGGCGCAACCATTAATCGAGGGGTTCAAATCAGAAGGATGTAATCAGCACTGAAAGAATATTAAAGAATTTCTTAATTTCTGCTGTAATACTGCTTTTTGAGGAAATGTGATGTTTAATCATACTCCAAATGTAAACTCTCATAAAGGCTCATATTAATGTATGGTACTGTAAGCCAAACATTATATAAAAAAATTTAGGTAAACCAAAGAAAACATGAAACAGCAAGAATTAAAGAAATTAATGATTGGCTTTCAGTGATGAGTTACGTCTTTCTGTGTGTCAACCTCGAAATGTATCTCCAGTTACACAATGTGTTAAGCGCAAGATCCACGCGTCACCTCCATTGCAGACCCTACGACAAACACAAGCACATATAACACGCACATCACACACACACAAGCATATTACACTCATGTGTCTCACTCCTTCTCCTACTGATTGATTGATTCCAATTCATGGGAAAATAATGCATGGCGCTCATGATATTGTTTCTTTATGGGGGGGGGGAGGAAGCTCCTTGCTAAAAAAAAAAAAAGAAAAAAAAAAAAAGATGTTTGGTCTAAGACATTTTGGAATATGAATACTTCTAATTGATGCTTTGCCACAGTTGTAAGTCCTGAGCCTTTCATTTTACCAATATGCTTAAATTTTTGAAGGACAACCTTAAAGAACACTATCAGTGATTTGCTAAATCAGCAATTGAAAAAATCATCAAAATAGATTTTTGTATTTATGGAACAAGTACAGGTCTTATCATAACATACCTGCAAATGAAGACCAGAAGCAACCTAATAAGGGACAGATCGGAGATTTTAGTCATTACTGTCCGTTCGACATTACTACAACACGTAAGTGAATGGAGAATCGTATCTTGGAACATTGCCGGTTCTCCGTTCTGTCAATTCTACCAGCTGGAAAAGTAATTTAAGAGAAGTCTACAGACTTCTCCTCACTTGAAGTTATTCCTGCAGCTTTCAAATAGTTTTCAAACACTGATAGTGTCTTTAAGTGTGAGTCCTAAATATTTCAAAATAGACCATCCAGAAGATAGATGTGATCTTTGATATGGCAACATATGGATCGCATTAGTGGCCATAACAATCATTAAATTGAATGAGACTATTAATGGGCAGAGTCTAAGCTCATTCTCCAGTTGGAAGCTGGCAAGAACCTTTCATTAAATTTCTATGTACCATCGGTTCCTACATTTTGTGGTTTACCAACATTTAGGATGCATTATGCATAGATTGCATTCTTTAGTATTCCCTTATTATGAAATTTGTAGTTACGTTCAACTCAGTGGAGGAGCATGGAAACAAAGTGTTTAGGGTATCATGACTGATCCCCAAGCATCAATGGGGTCAAATTACTCTGTACATATGAAATTAAGGGAAATGAACTTTTGTCTCAGGAAAACAGACTGAGATTTGATAGTGGTACTTGACCTATAAGGCACCCGAGAGTCAGTCGGATGTTGATATTTTCAATACCGCCTTCAGCTTTTAAGGAACCGGTACTCTGCTTAAATTGGAAAAAGAGCTGGCTCTGTAATCGTGGTTCATATGGGAACAAGGAGGGTGAGGAGTACAGGCAAAAACTGTGCTTGTAAATTATCCTATCTAGCGTGCAAATGGGATAACTGTAGGTTTAATTAAAAATGAAAGTACAACAGCCGTCGAGCGATTTAGACATGCGTTTTCACCTGTATTTAAGCACTCTACGAGCATTACGATCATTATCCCTCTTACTGATCATATCAGGACCGATCAATACCATCATGTCGTGCAGTGCAGTCTTCTACCATGAATTATTAAGGTGAGCTAGTTGTCGTAATCTTTAGGAGCTCTGATAGTTTCAATCTGGAAATTTCACTTTTCCTGTATGGCATGAGCATGCTATTTTGATGATTTTTTTAAAAGAAAATTGTTGGGAAGGCTTGAAAGCTGCCATAGGTAAATAGGTCCTTCGGTGGGGCGCTGATATTGTCCGGTATATCACAGCTTCAAGAGCGTATTAAATTTTAAGCAGTTGAATCTTTTCTAAGGAATTGTTGAGCATGGGAACCATACTTGTGATGTTGTGCATTTCAACAAGAACTTAAATCTCTTCCGTGTTTTGCCACCATGCATCGATCAGAATTGGGATCTCAGGAACCAGAAGCTTTCACAAACCCTTAGTCTCAAAATTGTCTCAAAAAGGAAATACCAGTGCCTGAGAGTGGAAAAGGTTCAATTGTGGATAGGGATTGTCTTGTTTTGAATAAATACGAAAATGCATTGTTTGTTTTTAATCACTTTAAAATTAAATGGATCCATCCAGTAGGAGTTGAAGTTTTCTCTGCTTCGCTCTCCATTCTACTTTGGATCCCCTGGGCTGTCTATCTTTTCGCACGGATAGCTCATTAATAAAGGTCTCTCTCTCTCGCTCTAAATGTATATCTATCGATATAAATGGTCTCTCTTGCTCTAAATGTCTCTCTCTCTCTCCTGTTTTTTTCCCCCCCCCCCCCTCCCCTTCTCTCGCTCCAAAGTCTCCTTTCTCATTCTGGTCTGTCTGTCTGTCTCTTGCTCTAAATGTCTTCCACTCTAGGTCTCTTCCTCTAAATGTCTCTCCTATGTCCCTCTCCTTTAAATGTTGCCCCCCTCTCTAAATGTCTCCCCTTCTACTAAAGTCTAGCCCTCTCCCCTCTAAATCAGGACTAAATGTCTATCCCCTCTTCCTGATCTCTCTCTCTCCCCTCTCATCCAATGTCCCCTCTAAATGTCTCTGTCTCTCCCTTCTCCTTAAATGTCTTCCAATGTATCCCTCCAAGGTGTCTTTCTCCCTCTACTAATGTCTCTCTCTCTCCTCTCAATGTCTCTATCTAAATGTCTCTCTTTTAAGTGTCTCTCTCTCTTCTCTCATCCAAAAAGCCATCTTTCAACAGAAAATGTAAATGGTAATATGACAATGCCATATTGTTCGCAATTGAGGAGGCGGGACATTGTAAAACAATGGTTCAACACTCTAGCCGAAAAACATATTCCCTTAATAACCAACATCACCATATGTGATGTAATTTTATTTTTCACATGATGAAGGCGCCCTTAATAGCTACATCATTGATACCATTTAGAAAAAACATTTAAGAATGAATGGCTCATGGATTGATGGCACTTATTAGGGTTTTGGGATGATTCCACTGATAACAAGGATTGTCCACATATTAGGGCTAGAATACAAACAATTAATATGCTGTAAATACATTTAAAATTAAAAGGGGGAAAAGTTTTAATTACAGGCTCCAAAAAACCGACGGCAACGACGGCCAATTACGTAGGTGCCCTGCCACTTTGCTGTATGCCCCACCCAAATATTCCCTTACGGCAGCACTGAAGCCGTGCCTTATTTTACACTGACCGTAGTGCCCTTTTAAGGATTTTTGTGAACTAAAAAAGAGAAACAAGAGAGAGAAAATGCCAAATTAAGGTTTAACAAAGTCTTTAAACATATTATCATAGGAAAATTTTAAAAGTGGTGGTTTTGATGTCACTGTGCTCCCGACTTTAGCAAAAGTCGACTAGAGTGAAGGATAAAGTCGGCAAGTGTGAACCCCATAGTTGTGTTTGTTAAAAATCAATAGATAGCTCATCATGACCCTCATGAAGTACCCCACTGTTTGATCTGTGTTTCTGAAGGATGTGTGACAGTCCAGAATTTGGGTTGCTAGCCTATTTACAAAAGGAGAAAATATTAAATGGAAAATGGGTATTTTAACACATTTCCCAACCGTTACAGGTTCAGTAAATTTTGGTAATATGATTTCCAAGTCCTTTGCAAAATTGAAAAATTATCATTGTACTAAATTTAGGCTTAGAATTTTAATGATATATCTGGATTTTAGCTTCACTTTATCACTGCTTTCACAAAGTACTGCTTATAAGATGGTGAACTTTTATCAGTTCCCAATATCCCAATTTGACGAAACTTGGTTGTGGGTAGTGGTGTTGTATGTAGGCAATTATTACCCCATGCATGTGCACAATTTATTTGTGCATATTAAGACACCTTAATTTACATATTTGCTCTGATTGGCAAAAATTTCTACAAAGGTGAACTTCTACCAGATCCTATTGTCCAAATTGGTCGGAAACCTGTATGGGGGGAGTAGTGGTGGATGCAGTAATACTCACGCACTGGTCTTTAGGTATTTGTGCATATTAATAAGCTCATTTGAATATGTTACTTGACTGGCTCAATATTAAGATTCCAATGTCCAAATTTGACCCCAAAAGCTGGGTATGTGGGTAGCGGTGCATGCAAGTACTATCCTGCACTGTTCATCATATTTGCACATATAATGAGCCATTTGCATATTTGTTCCCTGCCAGGATCAGAAGGTCCTGTTAGAATTGTGCAGCAAGCAAGTGTAAGTAAAATCAGAATTTTAAAAATACATTGGACCTCGCTGTGGAGGCCTCTTATAAGTATATCACTGTGAAATAAGGATGCTTTTCGGCTACTACAGAAAGGGTAAATAGCAATTTGCCTTGGCTGACCTAATGGACAAAAAAAAAAAAATGCTGGTGCCCCTGTATATGCCTTAATGCCCTATCATTAATGGCCCAACCTAAGGCAAAACTGCTTTGCCCTTCCTAATTCTTATTTTGGAGCTGTTGTAATATGAACAGCAGAATTAAAAGAAATTAATATTCTTCAGGCCTGGTGAGTCTTTCTGATGGTAACCCATCGAAATGTATCTCCAGTTACACAATGTGTTAAGCGCAAGATCCCGTCCCCTCCATCGAGACCTAAGCACAAACACACGCATATATACACAAGCACATGACCACACACACAAGCATATTACATCAGTGTCTCACTCATTCTCCTCTGATGCTGATTCAAATCACTGGGAAAAGAATGCATGCATCATGATATGTTTTTACTTTATGGAGGAAAGCTCCATGCTAAAAAAAAAAAAAAAAAAAGATGGTGTGTCTAAGAAATTGGAATTATGAATACTCTAATTGATGCTTTGCACATTTGTAGTCCGAAGCCTTCATTTACCATTAGCTTAAATCTTTTTGAAAAGACAACCTTAAAGCCACATCATGATTGCAAACAGCAAATTGAAAAAAAATCATCAAAATCAGATTTTTGTATTTATGTAACAAGTACAGGTTATCTAAACATACCCTGCAAATGATAAGACCAAGAAGCAACCTAATAGGGACAAGGAAGTCGGAGGATTTTAGTCATTCATTGCTGTTCGTTCGGACACTTAATACAACAGTAATGGAATGGAGAATCGTATCTTGGCAAACATTGCCGTTTTCTCCTTTTCTGTCAATTCGACAGCTGGAAACGGTAATTTAGAGGAATTCTACAGACTTATCCTTCATTTGAAGCTATTCCTGCAGATTTCCAAAATTTTTCAATCACTGATAGTTGGTCTTTCTTTAAGTGTGAGTCCTAAAGAGTTCAAAATAGCATCAAAGATAGATTTTATCTTTATATGGCAACATATGGATCGCATAGGGCCCATACATCTCATAAATTGAATGACGACTATTATGGGCCAGAGTCTTAAGATCATCTCCAGTGGAAGCGCCGACCTTTCATAAATTTCTATGTACCATGCGGTTCCTACATTTGTGGTTTACCAACATTTAGGATGCATATGGCATGGCTGCATTCTTATGATTATCTTATTATGAAAATCTATAGTAGGAAAAGTAAAACTCAGTTGCAGAGCATGGAAAAATGTTAGGGTATCATCACTTGATCCCCAGAGCATCAATGGGGTCAAATTACTCTGTACATATAAATTAAGGGCAATGAACTTTGTCTCAGGAAATCAGACTGGAGATTTGTATAGTGGTACTTGACCTTATTAAGCACCCGAGAGTCAGTCGGATGTTGATATTTTCAATACCGCCTTCAGCTTTAAGGCATCGGTACTCTGCTTAAATTGGAAAAGCTGGCTGTAATCTTGTGTTCATATGGGAACAAGGAGGGTGTGAGTTACAGGCAAACTGTGCTTGTAAATTATCCTATGCTAGCGCTGGCAAATGGAGATAACTGTCGGGTTTAATTAAAATGCACGTACATACAATGCTGTCGAGATTTAGACGATGCGTTTTACCCCTGTAATTGAAGCACTCTACTAGCATTACGATCATTATCCCTCTACTGATCATATCAGACCGATCAAATACCTATCATGTCGTGTCAGTGCAGTTCTTCTACCATGCATTATTAAGGTGATGCTAGTTGTCGTAATCTTTAGGAGCTCTGATAGTTTTCAATCTGTGACATTTCACTTTTCCTGTATGGCATGAGAATGCTATTTTGATGATTTTTAAAAGAAAATTGTTGGGAAGCTTGAAAAGCTGCCATAGGTAAATAGGTCCTTCGGTGGGAGCTGATATGTACCGGTATATCACAGCTTCAAGAGCGTATTAAATTTTAAGCATTTTGAATCTTTTCTAAGGATTGTTGAGCATGTGACATACTTGTGATGTTGTGCATTTCAACAAGACTTAATCTCTTCCGTGTTTTGCCACCATGCATCGATCAGAATTTTTGGATCTCAGGAACCAGAAGCTTTCACAAACCCTTAAGTCTCAAAATTGTCTTCAAAAGAAAATACAAGTGCCTGAGAGTGGAAAAGAGTTCAATTGTGGTATGGATTGTCTTGTTTTGAATAAATACGAAAATGCATGTTTGTTTAATCACTTTAAAACTCCAAAATGGATCCCTCCAAGTAGGACTGTTGAAGTTTTCTCTGCTTCTCTCTCATTCTTACTTTGGATTCCCCTGGTCTGTCTCTCTTTTCTCACTGTATCGCTCATTCTAAATGTCTCTCTCTCTCGCTCTAAATGTATCTCTCTCGCTCTAAATGTCTCTCTTGCTCTAAACGTCTCTCTCTCTCCCTCCTTCTCTCGCTCCAAATGTCTCCCTCTCTCATTCTGGTCTGTCTGTCTGTCTCTTGCTCTAAATGTCTCTCCCCCTCTAAATGTCTCTCTCCCTCTAAATGTCTCTCTCCCCCTCTCTCACTTTAAATGTCTTTCTCTCCCTCTCTCCTCTAAATGTCTCTCCCTCTGTCCCTCTCCCTTTAAATGTCTGCCCCCCTCTCTAAATGTCTCTCCCTCTCTCCTAAATGTCTCTCCCTCTCCCCTCTAAATCAGGACTAAATGTCTCTCCCTCTTCCTGTCTCTCTCTCTCTCCCTCTCTCTCCAATGTCTCCCTCTAAATGTCTCTTTCTCTCCCTCTCCCTCTAAATGTCTCTCCAATGTCTCCCTCTCAATGTGTCTCCCCTTCCCTCTAAATGTCTCTCCCTCTAAATGTCTCTCTCTCCCCTCTCAATGTCTCTCCCTCGAAAATGTCTCTCCTTTTAAGTGTGACTAAAGTGTCTCTCTCTCTTCTCTCATCCAAAAAGCCACTCTTTCAACAGAACATGTCAAATGTAAATATGACACATGCCATATTGTTCGCCAAGTTGATGAGGCGTGGACATTGTAAAACAAATTGGTTCAACACTCTAGGCTCTGAACATATTCCCTTAATAACAAACATCACCATATGTGATGGATATTATTTTCTCACTAGAAGGCTGCCTTAATAGCTACATCCTTTGATACCATTAGAAAAAACATTTAAGAATGAATGGCTCATGGATTTGATGCACTTATTAGTGGTTTCTGGAGATGGATTCCACATGATAACAAGTATGTCCACATATGGCTAGAAATTACAAAACAAATTCATATGCTGTAAATACATTTAAAATTAAATGGGGGAAAAGGTTCTAAATTGACCCAAATATACTGTATTGTTTAAATACTCCCCATTATAATATGCACTTCCACTCTAACAAATACCAAATACCTCATCAGTGATGCAAAATAAGGCCATCAAATCTATAGTACACAACACACATGTAGTAAATCCAGTTACAACAGCACTTGCATAATAATGGCAAATGCAGAGTATTAAGTGGTAACCCTGGTGCATAACAAAGGTGCCAATGCTTTAAAATTAAATGTAAACTTAACCTTGAATAATGTGAAAATGTAACAATCCAGGGCATTTATTGAAATTGGTAATGTATTCAAAATTAAGGGCAGTAATGATCATATCAATCATATTTTGAGAGAATAAAAAGTTTGTGGAAGGTGAAATAAATATCTTTTTAAAATGTTTTTCACCCAAGAATTTTCATTAAAACCAACTGCAATTTAAAAATAAAGATATGCACCAAAATTGCTCTTTATAGTCACTTCATACTTAAAATGCATGCTTCATTCTCATTCACTACTTCTAGCTACATATTTACTTTACCAATTTACATCCAAATTTAGTGTAATTCTGGAATGTCATACTTTGTGTTCAATTTCTAAATGTCAAACTTTGACCTTATATACTTGTATCAGACCATTCAGTAACATTTCACTCAAGATTCATTTCAGTAAAACAATCACTGCAACAAATGCAAGTGACAAAAATAATGTTCAACCTGTTGTGAGATTCATCAAGGCTTGGAGAGGTTTTACAAATGCTACCAGTACGAGAGAGCAATCTTCATCTCTTCTGAGATGGATTCACATTAAATTCTATTACTAAACCAAGGAAGGAGGATTATACAATCTGCCCAGAGTTGTATTTACTGGGCTGTTACTTCCTGGTACCCAGAAGCTGCACCATCTACCACCAATGCATTGGTATACAAAAGCTGGCATGCACAGACATTAATCTGATTACCGTAAGCCAGGTGGGATATGATTTCATAAAAAGCTTCACGGCATCATGTTGGTGGTATCTAATCTGAGAGGAAGCACTTCAACCATGAGGAAACCAAGACGAATATATATCATGTTTGAAATGTTTCCATTATACATACAGGTATCATACAGGTACTAATTGAAAATTTTCAGCTTTCCAATTGTAAGGTTGGGTAATTTTTTTATACAATTCATTTGAGGTAAATTCAGAGGTGTTTGGAGAAAATATGAAGTTTCAGTTTAGAGCAGTACAATACCTCCCCAACCCTAAAAAAATGCCTTCAAATGAATTTCACATGGAATCTGGCTATTCACATGGAATCTGGCTTAGCATAATAGACCGTACAGCAGTGAATGAAGTTGTAACACTGACAAGGTATCTCACAATTAATCAAATAAATGGCATAAAAAACATCTTTTTTGACAAACTTTCCATTATATTGTTTGAATATGAATTTTATTTGTGTTGAAATATCTCAGAATGCACCTTTAATACTGCTGTAAATGCCAAGTTATACAGGTAAATGTATGTATACCTTACTACAGTATATTAATAGTTCTATCTCTATCTCCAGGTTGAGTCAGCATTCCCAGTTAATGTTGTGTTTTATCACCAACCTCCTTGGTTGGAAATCGCTCTAGCCTTTTGGTATGTAACCTTTCACGCTCGCATGTTAAGGCCTACCTCTGAATATTTAAGTATGTAGCTAATAACACTTTGCAATGTGCAGAAAGCAGAGTTCGCTATATTTCAGAGGTACTCTCCGAGTCTAGAATAGGGTGTGGTGCTTTTTACAAGAGAGGGACCAGTAAAACAACTCATTTTCAAAAGCAATTTATTCTCCCAAATTCCACTAGAGGCTTCAATAATGTGAAAGTATCCATGAATTACTCTTGCAACAAAATATTCCACAGTAGAAAGATATATTCTAATATACTATACAAACCATATGCCACTAATACTAGCAGCTAGCTACCCAAATTTACCTGTACGGATCTAGAAGTCCAAGTGGCGGAACTGGATCACAACGGGCCCTTGTTTCTTGCAGTGCAGGGGGTAGTGTCCCCGTATCCAATATAATCTGATCCGCAATAAAAGTGTTGTGATATGGGGTCTGCCCCGTGTAGCCTTCCATTGACTCTGTTTATTTCAAGATAAAACACTCATAATGGTCACACAAAAATAATCACGGTTAAGACGGCATCTTTATCGTCGTACAGAAAACCTGTTGATTCTATGTATGGCTATGGAGTCCTGCAATATGTTTGATATTCCAAAGCTTATATGCTGTTAATGGCACCGAGGTGCACAAAATAAAGTGGAAAGGTATTAGTTTGTTAGGTATTGGAACGTCAAACAATGCTTGATAGTTACTGCTTTTTCATCATAATTCTGACTTCAATCTACCAATTCACACAAAAATGGAATCTGACTGACTAGATTTGAGATGCTCTACAATTGACATGCATGCAGAAATCTACTTGTATTTCACAATTATTGTTCCCTCTTAAATTATTGGGTGGATTTTGTTTCAAACATTGAACAGATTCCCAACATGATATTAGATGCCATTGGAAGTCCTACATAAGACGTGTAGGGACACATGATCCATGGAATTCTTTTACGTACCCTGCTCACGCAAGGAAATGAACCCCATATTTCACATAGTGTCACTTCAGGTCTTACACATATCCCTCCTGGGCTTCTAAAATACATGTATATGCCAAAATCAGTGGGAAATCAGTCAAGCATCACGGCTAATTTTAAGTATCAAATATCATACAAAACCCAAATGAGTCAATTCCCTCCGTAGACTACTGAACATTTATGCGTCATAGTCCTGTCCCTGGTAATTAAGACTACATGCATACAGGTTATAGTCAATCGAACGCAATAACCATCTCTGGTCAATCAAGCAGTACCATCTTCACTATTTGTCCCACATAGCCATCTTAAACAGGTTTTCTGCAGCCCAATAGAGACACCGTCCGGCATTCGCCTGCTGCGAGTTGGTTAACATTACCTGTATGGTGTGAGTATGCTGAGTTTAGGCGGCTTTTCACAGCGCATATAAGTATCCCGCATAGCTGAGGGGAGCGTGTGACTGGCCACCACTTCTTGATCCAGTAGAAAGGAACTTTTGAAGGCCTTGCGCATCTGTATGTCTTGAAGGGAGACTGTATTAGGGCATGCAAAGAGCATAAAAAGAAAAAGATGGATGCAGTGGATTGGCAAAAGCAAAAGAACCAGCCACCAAAAGTAAATATTGGTCTGTATTATATGTAAAAATTAGCTGTTAGAAATAAGCATATTTGTCCCAAAGCCTCCCGTACTAGTCTAACTATAAAGAAATTATTATATCTACATACATCTATATAGAGCTAAAATGCTGAAAACACAACTTGGAGCCTAAAATTAAAATACTATGCACTACATGTATAACTTAAAGTTAAAAAATGGTAATGAAGCAAAATTGTAAGCACCGACCTGAATATGCTTATAATTATCCAATTCTTTTGAGGGTCATCCGACCAAATCTCTTGGAGAATTGCTATACATGTATATTGTGGTCCTAACTGTTAAGTCAGCTCAGATCTACATGTAGCTACACTTTTAAGGTATATTTGACTATACAAAATGTGATTGTTAAGTACTACAACTTTCTAATCTTCATCATATAAACATTTCCCAAAACATGTTTTCGTTCCGACACCAGCTGTAAAGTTTGTCAAATTGCGACTAAGGAGTACCCACTGAACTACCTTAAATTCTTGTTTTAAAATGATACCCTAACCCCTACCCTAATTATGATTCAAGAATTTGTTTTTAAAACTCAAAGATAAATTGAGGAACTTGTGACCTCTGAAATGAAATAATAACCTTTGCTTTGATTTTAAAGTACCTCAGTGGCATAGCTAGGATTTTTATATGGTGGAGTAGTGTCGCATCTGAACAAGGGTCGGGTCCAGAGGCTCACTTAGGGCCCCTGGTGGGGTCAATCGGGTGAAGCCCCCATAAAATTTTGGTTTTTATATGCTTTAAATGTCTTCCGAGGGCTAATTTTTGCAAGATTTTGTCAAATTTACTTGTCGCACGCTGAGCATTGAACTTTAAACCTATACTTGGCCGGCAATCTGTCTGCAAGCGCCATGATCTGAATTTAAGTGAACCAACTGGCTCATCTCAACTGACAAATCAAAAGTTGGGGGGGGGGGAGGATGGAGGGCACAGTCCTGCCCCCCACCCTCCCCAGCTATTCCACTAAAGCACTGCCCACTTACTATATATAGTTCTATATTTTATTTTGATCACTTAAACATAGCTCTACAACTAAAATATTTTAAATCAAAACTCAGACACAAAAACTTAGCAATTGTGGCTGTAAAATAAATTCTACATAATGGTTAGTATGCATGGTGATTATAACCTCAACAGGAAGTGTAAACAGGAAGTGTAAATGTAACACAATCAGCGCCCCATAACAGGTTAATTATTATCTTATTTGTAGAGTGAAAATGAAAGGAACCAAAACCTGAAAATGAAGGTTATATTAATAGTAATTAATAATGTCAATATGTTTGGCTTGATATTTAATCAAGCTTAGTTAATACAGCAAACCATGGGACATTCATAATTGTCCATTTCTTTAGCTAATTAGCTTAAGAAAAAGTACAATGTGTGGAATACCCACCCTTCTCTTTGAAAGGAAATGTTAAGATGAGCACATGCATGTAGCTAGATTTATATTACTCAGGTAATTGCCTAGTGCCTATGTAGATGTATACTTGAACATGAAATGTCAAATTTGAATTATTTTTGTTCCTTGGATTCAAATTGAAATTATTCATGTTCCGGTTAGCTATCTAACTTGCACTGTCATGCATTGATTCTAAAGGTATCTATTTGCTCTCTTTGGTGCTACACTTGGAATTAAAGGGGGGGGGGGTCCATTTAAGCATATAAAGTTTTCATCTTGATAGAAAACTTGGCCTTCACCCAAAACTCCATTTGTAACATTTTGTGTCTACATTTCAACTCGTTTTGATGTGAGAGCTAAATATGCAATTTTGTAATCCCCACTGTGTAAAATTAATATTGGTTGAGGACCAAATTGGGACACATTTTTGCTCATAACATCCAAACCAAACATCCTTTAGCTCAAGGTTGAATGAGAAAAATTATAGCTTTCTTCAGATTCCAACATTTTGACAACATCCGGTAAAATCTGGGGTTCTGGGGACGAGGCTATTAGCGATTGGACCGTGGGCAATTAACATGTGTCAATGAAGAATAAATTGATTAAAAACAATTTTACACTAATCATTTTGATAAAGTCTCTCAGCAGCAATTCACAAATAGCAACAGTCATTATTAACAAAGACCACTCCTTTTTTCTACAACTTAAGTGTACTGCAACTGGAAATAATTATTCATTGCTACAAGCTTCCATTAAATAGAATGACAAGCAGCCTGACATTAAAATGTGACAATCCAGATGCTTGTACCCTCTGTAATAATAATACAATTGCCACCGGCTAGAGAATTCTCCCTTTCAGAAATTGCTCATCCCCTTTGCACTCAACAAACAACATAGGTACCCCTACATGTGTATTCAAAGCTAACAATGCCTGAATAGGTTTTTCATTACCCGTTTCTAAATGCAATTCGGTACAATGGAACACTGTAATTAATTATTATCTACAATTTTGTTATTTTGAATTACGTTTTTCTAAATCTAAAAGCTCATATAGCATACATTGTACCTGTAGACTGGGCCAAGGTCTTTTTTTAAATTAATGATTGATTTGTCCTTAATGAAATTAAATCCTGAAATACTTTTCAGTTCACCTGTTGTCTGCACTGGACATCAATAGTTTGTAGCTTTATCATCAAAATGCCTCACTAACTATTGATCACGTACAACTGGAAAAGTGTGATTTTTAAATTTTTTTTTTTAACTTAAAAAAAATTCACAAATTTCAAAATTTTTGAACTTCTAGTTTAAATTTTGTTGTTTAAATAACAGCAAAAAGTATGTATTATTTATTAGTATTAAACATGGTTGTCTGAAATCACAAATTATAACAACGGTCTTGTATAGGCTATAAGACCACTCATCCACATCAAATCATCAAACTCAGCTTGCAGTCTGTATTGCCATTAAGGCGGGGAAAAATGTAGATTTCCCGTGAAGCAATTCTTAATTTCCCTCTAAGCATGGTTCCCTCTATTCTTATGCAGGGATGTAAGACAGCCTGAAGAGAAAAGTCTGAATGGCCTGAAATTGCGGAAATTTTTAGTAAGTGAATGCCTGAATTCAGGCTATAGCCTGAAAACTTACATCCCTGCTTCCATGTATTTCTTATCTTGAAAGATAGAATTTCCCTGAAATGTCCAAATTTCCAGGCACCTAAGCTACCGAGTTAGCCATTTTTTTCCAGGGGTGAATGTCATACCTATTTTGATTCTCTTGGGATGTTGCCACATTGAAATAGGATTGGCTATCATCGTCTGCTTCACAGTCAAATCTCTTGCACCAAGCAAATTCTAGACACAGCTACCATTTTCAGTTTACCAGGTGTCATCTCACTGTTGTTATCACCTGAAGCGCTAACACAATATCTTTTATCCATGACCATGTTTGAAGTGTAAAAACTATTAATGCATGTACAGTATGCACAGATAGTCTAGTCCTATTTAAATCTGTCATTGTGATATCAATTTCGATAACATCCAAAAAGGTTTTCTCTTCTTCACGTAATGGTTTAGTCAGGCTGTCATTTTTCACCATCATGTTACATGTATCACATTTTGACATTTAAACTGAAGTGAAGTTGCATCTCATTTTAGGAATCACATTGAATTAAGCAAGCTCTTTTATTCCTGGATAAGAGAACTGTTTGAGTACATTGTGATGTACATTGTACCATTGGCAGTATGATGTGTTTGCTTTTGCTTTGGCTTATCACAAAGTACTTAAAGGTGCTTGTTCCGATTTATGTCTGTTGTGTTCTCTACTTGATGATATGAGAACCTGGCACTGCACATGCACCCCATCAAGTACCGTGGGAAACAAACTTGTGGTTTTGATGGAAGACACAATCATGCATATTGCAAAGCCCTATTCAATACTGTGCTACATGTTTAACCATTAAAATGGCTGTTTTTTGTTTATATCTTAGGAATGAAATGGATTTGAGGGCTCAAATTTCAGGACGATAATGAGAAAAATGCGGCCTTTCATCTGATATCAAAATCGATACTACTTCCGGGTAAATCGGGGGGTCCTAAAGACGATCGGAACACACACCTTTAACTGAATGAAATAAAATTACAAGATGCCATTCTTTTCCTCTTGTCATGAATTAAGGATTCATTGTACTCAAACTTGTCTATTTTTGCTTTTTTCTTACTTTAGATATGGTTTGCACTCTTTAATATTTTAAACAAGACTGAGAATGTCTTCGAATCTGCAGTACATGATTCCCTGATCTAGAACATGCAGTTGCCAAGATGGTTTCCTTGTACCACCTGATACAAACATTTTTATTTGGATTTTTTTTAATTTTTCATTTCTTTTCTATTATGATTTTTTCTGGATTTTTTTAATTTTTTTTTTTTAAATTTGGAATTATTATTATTTCTAGACTTTTTTTCTGAACATGTAGTTGCCAAGTAGGTTCCTCAATGCCTGATAGCATTTGTTTGACACTCTGAGAAGCTTTCCCTGAATCTAGAAGGTGAAGTTGCTATAGGTCCCACACTGCCTTGTTACGAATGGACAGAATAACACAACCCTGTTGATTTGTAGCTCTGCTTCTACAGCTCAACATTTCTTTCCTTTGTGACTAGTGATCAGAACAGTGTGGCACCACTAGAGCTAATATCACTATCAGCAATTAAGAAATTTGTGCATTATTTAAGAACAATGAAAAGGAAAGGAAATATGCTTAAGTTGGCCAACTCACTCTTATTAAGTCCTCACCCCCTGGTAATACAAAACTATTTTCTCAAAACAGGTCACAGAAGATTGATGAGTAAGTTTTTGAAAACCTTTCTTCAATTGTGATCATCACTGACACTGCCCCCCCCCCCCCCCCCCCCCCCTTTTTTTTTTTTTTTTTTTTTTTTTTTTTTTTTTTTTTTTTTTTTTTTTTTTTATTTTCACAATTTAGGAAAAACAGGGTTTTACGCAAAAATAAGGGATTTTTAACCAAAATGAGTTCATTTTGTACTGTTTCGCCACCCTATGATATTTGGCCCCTCCTATGATTTTACCCTGGTGCCGCCCCTGGATTCAACAAATGCGGCCCCTGCTTCAAAAAGGTTGGACACCCCTGGAATAAACCAAGCATATTCATGAGCAATAATAAATTTTTATTACATGCCATTATACTTTTATTTTAGCCTTTTTAAATGAGGCAATAATACCGGGCAAGTAATCTCTGAGCAATTTCCTAGCACTACATTCCCATAGTAATTTATACAAATAATTAAGGAGGTACGTAAACACATCATGTTACATGTGATTCCATCGGTCGACGTTAATTAATAATGCCCATGGCAAGTTGCATAACAAACTGCACTGACAGGGTCGGTGCCGTGCATCAAATTCTAAGCACGTACATGTAGATGCTTTGCAGGAAATCCTGTACTAGAAAGGGGAGTGTTTACGTATCAAATGGTTATCAATTCTCCAGTGTATGTGCAACCAACCTATTAATTGTCCTCAGCGGGACTGTTCAATTTGGGATTCTTAATACTTTGAAACTGATGTGATCATTTTTGTCTTTTTCTATACATGTACAACTACAATTGAAATATAATTTCTAACTGATAATTTCATCAACATTTTGAACTGTCTCTAAATTTAGTCTTGACAATTAGTTCCTGGTGGGTGCACTAAAGGTCCGTTCATATACTTCCACTGCACTGCATTGCTGTGCAGTAAATTTACTGCAAATGTTCCTTCATTTCTGCTGCACTCCTAATCGATTTACTGCATGCAGGTCAATCCAGGTCACGGATTGCAGTACGTTGCAGTAAACTTGCGAAGGATTGCAGGAAAATTGGCCTACTACAACATTGACTGCACCCCACTGCATCTTGCTGCACCGCAAGTTAAAATAATTTTAACTTCGTTGCAGTACTGCATTGCATATGCATTGCAATACTGCAGGTGATTGCAGTAACGATTTTGGTAGGCTGCATTGCAGCACTGCACTGCATTGCAGCACTGCACTGCACTGCAGCACTGCACTGCAGTGAAGTATGAACAGACATTTACATAGGGAGGCGATTTGGGCATGTGCGCTGCACCTAAGACCCCTTTTTCAGTTCTGGAGACATCCAATTTTAAGTCCAGCTCAGAGTTATTTTACTTTCCATGTCAGACTCATTTTTGGCCTAATTTTCCTCCAAATATCCCCGAATTAGCTTCAAAATTGAATTCCAAGCACCTAAAACTTTCCATCGGTGCTACTGGAGATAATGTGGTTTTCCAATATACATGCTCTCTGTCAAACAAAATATGAATGTGCATGATGCACTTGCATTCATGAACATGCTTGGAGTACAAATTTATGAATTTTCAAAAACGTCTATCAGCCGGCAAAGTTTATCAAAATTTAATTCAAACTACAATTTCTGATGCATTTGGAATGTTGAAACATGCATTGTCAATGTCAGTGTTATGATTCAAATGGCAGGAAGTACAAATGTATGTAAAACATAACTGATGCAAACATTAACTTAGTGAATCATCTATCACACCGTTACCCAAACTTAATACAATATTTAACAATTTCAAGGTGGATTTTGATAGAATAATTTTGGAAGTTTCAAAATTTTCTAGGCATCATTAGTTACTTCAAGCCACAATCAATTGCTGTTGTTTTTATTTTCTCTTGTCCTTTGAACACCTACATGTATACCTGGAAAGATACTGTACAGAGGTACTATACTCCCCGCCTAAAAAATCCGAACGATGTTGAAATGGCCATCAACGTGCTCAAACTTGCTTTCAAATGAACGCGCCAAGCCAGCTGGATAAATCTCTCAAACTTCCACATCATGCTTCGTTATCAATGCATTACGGATACAGGTCAATAAGCAAACACATTTTTTGGCATTTATTATTATAATTCACCTACATACCTTTAATTTAATACAGTGATTTATATCGTTCGGATTTTTTAGGCGGGGAGTATATTTTTTGTGTACAGAATGTTCTTTTTATTGCAATGTTTGTTTATTTTTTTGCTGCTAACTTTGCAGAATATACATAACAGACAGCAAAATGTATGATCATCGGCTGTTGTCTTGAATAGATTTTGTTAAAAATTAAATAAAATGCTAGTAACGGTGAGAGAAACATGTGCCAATCACTATGTTTTTAAAAACATGCATTTTTGAGATATTTTCAATTTCATTTTGACACTGTGCCAAATGGCCAAAAAAATTGACAAATGAAAACCTACCTTTGTATTTGTAAAGAATTTATTTCTCAAGGTGAAGATTACCTCATTGTAAAATGATTTTCAGTTTAAATGGTTTTTTTTTTTAAAATTGCTATTGGAAGAACAAAGAACATTATTTTCAACCTTTTTGTGTTCCAGCAATGACAAATTAGGTTAAGGCTAATGTTAGTACTGGTTTTGGGTCAATAATTGCAGAATTTAACTAGGAAATCTTATTATTTGTAGAAGAAGAACTACACCTAATTTTATTAACCCTAACCCGGACCCGGGTCGTTTTGCCGGACAGACGGCCCAAATGCAACGAAAGGCAACTAGTTTATTTTTAACGGCCCAGATGCAAAGGAGCCCAATAGTTTGGCTTTTCATTGCAATCTCGGCGTTTTTACGGCACAGATGAGTAGCGTAAAGTCAATAACGGCCAGATGCAACGACAAAAATCGCGTCATTTTCTCGGAAGACGGCCCCCCACCGATGCAACGAAAAACATCGTTCATTTCCCGAAAGACGGCGCCAGATGCAACGAAAAACATCGCGCCATTTACGGGAAAGACGTCCCAGGTGCAACGAGAAACATCGCCTGCGAATGCAATTAAAAACAGGGGTTAAATAAAAAAAAATAAATAAGGGATGCGGACTGACCTCACAACTGATCTGCATTCATGAAATTTGTAGATTTATAGTTAGCCAGTCGGTGAGGGCGATATTCCGCTACATCATAGTTCGTGGGGGGCTAATTTAATATGCTACCGTCATGCCTCCGGTTTACGTCAGCATACGTTTTTATGCATATAAAAAAAAATAGCTTATCGAAAAATGGTGGCGCTATCACCATCGAAAGCGAAATGGTCTTGAGGCATTTGTACACAGGTCACCCGCCTGATGAAAAGCATTGCGCCTTCTGGGCCAAAAACGCGAAATGCGTGAAAAGCATCGCGATCATTTCTCGGTGAAATGAAGGCCCAAATGCAACGAGGAACATGGCATCATTTTCCGGTAAGACGGGCCAAATTTGCAACGAGGAACATCGGCGTCCATTTCCATAAAGGACGGCCCAAAGGCAACGAGAAACATGCGTCATTTTTCAGGTAAGAAGGCCCAGATGCAAAGATGAGGCCAATGAGAGTTCATTTGCGCGACCGAAAATAGTTGTGGACGGCCGAGATGCAACGAGAAAACATTTCCGACCGGTACCAAGTTTTTCGTGGCGTCTCATTGAAATCGTGCCGCGTTAGGGTTAACAACAAGGTGCGTAACTTTCCCCCTACCCTGCAGGGCCGTAAACAGGATTTTCAAGGGGGAAAGGGGGTGCGGGGGACTTTGAAAAGTGGACCCTTTTTGTAGAAGTGAACCTAACCCCCTAAAAATGGTCTTCAGATTTTTTGTAAGAGCTCATCACCAAAAAGTGGACTTTGTCAAATTTTCTCTAGATTTTTGACCTCTCTATCAAACCCCAAACAAATACCAAAAAGTGGACCTTTGTGGAATGGGGGGGGGGGGTACAACCCCCTGCATATGGGCCTGGCCCCTGGTCATTATGCATGCACTGGCATGTAACAAAGTATGAAAATTATATTGTATAATGTTATTCCGCTTGTCTGCTAATGCCGATTCGAAGATGAAAACCAAATGAATCAGTGTCATGACACTTCACTTTGAAGTAAAATCTCTCACATAAAAAACTGCAACATAAGCATACATTACATATCTCAGCACAAATTGTTTAAATTGGGATTAGGCATCAGCCGACCCAAATACAGCTCACACTGCCCAAATTGTAAAATTATATCAACTGCACTATATTGAAATACATACCATAAATGAGCAGCTAAATAGGGATGTGAAGTCTTTTGACTATGTCTAATACTACCGTTACTTTGTGCAATGCTCATAACTGGTTCAGTTCCAAAGCCCTGATATTTTAACTGAGATGATTCAACCCACCAACCTCTGCCCTGGTTAGCCTGTAGCTATTGCACATCATCACTTAGTCCGTCTACACAACTCTTGGTGTACATGGGCTGTGTGCTCATAAAATGTGATAACATCAAGATTTATCTGTACGTGTTTCTGGAAATTGTAGGTATTAACAAATTAATGGGATTACATTCGTACAGTGCATAGCCTATGATGTTGTCTGAAATTACATGCACTGCCAATTAGTAATTTTCATAAAATTGAGTTGGGAACCCTTTGTTTTTTTATTAAACAAGAATAATTCAAATTATGGCTTGTATTTTGATTTTTTGGCTTCTACATTTCCATCAAACATTAAATATCTTTTTAATTTTTTTTGTCTTCAAAAAAAGCATAAAATTTATGTACTGAGAATGCTACTTTTGAATTTGATAAAATGTTATCTTATTCCATGCCCATCATCATTTAATTATGCCTCTCACCCCCCCATACCACTGCAAAATTTGAATATTAATAAAAATCTTCCCAATAATAGCACCGAATGTTATTGCACCGTGAGAAAAATAACTGCAATCACATGATATGAATCGATAAATTATACATTTCCAAAGCACAATCATATTGCTTAATTCTGACAATTGTTATTCTAATATAACTAACCCTCCAGCCTATAGTCGGAGTCAGAATTTTGGACATAACAACTGACACATACCCTGTCTGCTAATACCTAGCTTCCCCTATCACTGCATTGGGCAAGGCATGCATACACGTCCAAGATATTACACTAAACTATAGCAGAATCAACTTTTGCTACTTGTATGTACATCATAAATGAAATTTCTAGCCTTTCAGAGTTCAATGACCCTAGTTAAAGCACCAGGACTTGTACTTGTACTTCTCACTACCTTGTATTGATACATTGAATAAAAGAGAAAAAACTCTTGGTGATTTGTTTGAAATGATTTTAAAATAATATTTGGGTTGTGTTCAAATTTTGTTGGGGAATTTTTTCAAAGATACATTCAATTAATTACGTTTAATTATTTTTTTGTCTCATGAAGTAATTGACACTAATTTCACCCAATTTCGTACAACCAATTCCAAAAAGTAACATATCACAACAATGAAGCCAATGTCATGTGTTTTTTTTGCTTTTTGACCTTTAAAACCTATAACTTCATGAGTACATTGTAGCATGGTTGTTATTAGTTTCGAAGAAATAGGAAGTTCACCTCAAAAGGTTACCTGTAGATCACTCACAACCCTTTCATTCCCCATTGAATCTATGTTCTGGACCCCTTTGTCTCACATACTGTGCAGCACAAGCACACACTGTTGGTATGTGTGCATAGCCTTGAAAAACACTTTAGAACCACTCTCTACTAGTCTTTCATAACAGAAGATCCTAATAGATGTTCTATGGAATAGAGCACAATAAATCAAACAAGCAGAAGTACTAAGTATTAACCCTAACCCCCACAACATCTCCTGGGAAGAAGTGAAGGAATAATGGAAGAGGAGAAGAAGAAAATCCCGCAATTTCGGGTCGGTCTCAAACTTGTCGCTGGCCCGGCCCGTTGATTTCGTGCCCAGATGTGGCTTCGTTTGTGATGCAATCACTCACTCCGGGACTTATGCATTTTTTTTCTCACCTCACTCCCTCGGTCTGGAGTCAACGTACAAATTCCACCGCTAACTGCAGCACACTTTAGCCTGGGTGTACCCGCACAGATTAAATAATGTTGACACATCCATGTCTACTTAATCTCAAAAGCGTCCCGCACATAATATGTCCACCTCATCTCCCCCCCCCCCCCAACAGTCACCATTTTGGCCATTTTGGTCCGTTTCAACATACAATTGTACTCAAGAGCAAAGAGATACCCTTTTCAGGCCCAATAGAGAAAGTAAGGATGGAAGTGCGCTGTAAGAAAGGTAGAAATCTGGAAGTTTCAGCTCAGAGAAAGGTAGGATCTTGGGAGTTGCAGCTCATAGAAAGGTAGGATTCTTGGGAGTGGCAGCCCAACGTGGTGAAAGTTGGATCTTGGAGTGGCAGCCCAACGGAGAAAGTTAGGATCTTGGGAGTGCAGCCCAACGGAGAAAGGTGGATCTTGGAAGTTCAGCTCAAGAGAAGATAGGATTCTGCTTGGGAGGCAGTCAAGCTAAAGTAGATCTTGGGATTGCAGCTCTAGAGAAAAGATAAGGATCTTGGGAGTGAGCTGAAAGAAAGGTAGGATCTGGAAATGCAGCTTCAAGAGAAAGGTAGGATCTTGGGAGTGCAGCTCAAGAGAAGGTGGGATCTTGAGAGTGCAGCTCTAAAGAGAGTAGGATCTTTGGAGTGCAGCTCAAGAGAAGGATCTTGGGAGTGCAGCGGAAAAGAAAGGTGGATCTGGATGCAGCTGTAAAGAAGGTAGGATCTTGGGAGTGCAGCTGTAAAGAAAGGTAGGATCTTGGAAATGCAGCTCAAGAGAAGTTCGGATCTTGGAAATGCAGCTCAGAGAAAGGTAGGATCTTGGGAGTGCAGCTGTTAAGAAAGGTAGGATCTTGGAAGTGCAGCTCAAGAGAAAGGTAAGGATCTTGGGAGTGCAGCCCAACGGAGAAAGGTAAGGATCTTGGGAGTACAGCTCTAGAGAAAGGTAGGATCTTGGGAGTGCAGCTCTAAGAAAGGTAGGATCTTGGGATTGGCAGCTCAAGAGAAAGGTATGATCTTGGAGTGCAGCTCAAGAGAAGGTAGGATCTTCGGAGTGCTCTGGAAAAAGAAAAAGTAGGATCTTTGGAGTGCGCTGGAAAAAAAGTAGGATCTTTGGAGGCAGCTCTAGAGAAAAAGGAGGATCTTGGGAAGTGCAGCTCAAAGAAAGTTGGAATCTTGAGAGTGCAGCTCTAAAAGAAAGGTAGATCTTGGGAGTGCACTCTAGAGAAAGGTAGGATCTCTTGGATTGGCAGCTCTAGAGAAAGGTAGATCTTGGGAGTGTCCCTCTAGAGAAAGGTAGATCTTTGGAGTCAGCTCTATAGAAAGGTGATCTTGGGAGTGCAGCTCAAGAGAAAGTTGGAATCTTGAGAGTGCAGCTCTAAAGAAAGGGAGGATCTTTGGAGCGCAGCTGGAAAGAAAAGTAGGATCTTGGGAGTGCAGCTCAAGAGACAGGTTAGGATCTAGTGCAGCTGAAATAACTGGGCTATTCAAGAATGCTCCATTAAGACTAAAGCAGACAAGGTGTGTTTATTTGTTCTTTTTTCAAAGCTGTATTTAATGCATAGGAATTTAGCAGCCTTTCCTTTATGGTTACAGAAGGCTACAGTAGATCCTTAAATAAATGCTCAATTACGAATGAGCGAATTAATTTGGCATCATAATGTATGTACCTGCAATGTCCCATTGAATTGGCCACTATTTGGTTACAAATTAGTACAAAAACCAAAATACGAAAAGTCTTGACACAGTCAAATCGGGCAGGTAGGACGAGGTAAATGGCAGAAGACATATTACAAATAAACTGTTGTTTTTTGTGGAGTGGCCAAGGGCTATGGTGGGATCTAAAAAGCCCATTACATGGCCTCCTATCACACCAACAAAAATTCTTGCTTTGGCTTAGCAATATCATAATTGGCAGTTGATATTGGCATGTTCCACTTGAAATCAACTCTAATTTGATGCGATGTCAAGGCAACAAAACACAGCTTTGATCTACATAGAGCGACTGAAATAGAACAAAAATCTGAAATAGCCATTAAATGCTATAATTTAACTCAATTCCAAAAAATATATTCCTACTATCGAAGAATAAGTTTAATTGATGTGGAAAAAATCAAAATGCATGCCCTTCTATGGAAACAACTTGTTGGGGGGCGAAATAGGCTTTCCCCATTCAAGCTAATTGCCTGGGATTGCAAAAATAGCATGGCCGCGATATTTCCCTACTTTTTATTTTAGTATTCATAGGTCCTTAGGTGAAATCACCAGGGTTTTCAATTCTTTGTGAAAATTTGGTGGTCATCTTTAGTTATTCCACCAAATGGGCAAGACTCCTGACATGCGTTATTACACATACTTCCTTCCCTATATATAGTTCTCTATGGCAGCATGAATATTAATGTTACAAACAAGTAATTTCACAATAACAACTTTTTTGTAACAGGCAAAATGCAAATTATCGATCCTCACTGCTTGTAAAGGAACCATCATTTCCCAGTAATTATTTTCACATTGAAAAACCTCTTAACCTAATTTAGAAAATTAACCTGCTTGTGAATTAAGCTGTTTTACCGTGTTCAGTGGTACATATATACAGTAAATGTAAATAATATACATGCACAAGCAAACATGAATTTATGCATGTAAATGGAATTATTCCCATGCATGTGGACTGTATCCTTCTCTATTGTGTGACAGGTCACTGATATATCATTCAGTTATTCCAATGAATAAAAAAACATTGCAATTATTTTGGTTACAGTTGTCATTAAAATTATCCCATAGGTAATTATCTCAACTACATCTCTATTTAAAAAAAAAGACCAAATACTTTTGGCTTGGTTTGTAAAACCACCTAATATTGCAAGGTATTTGATTTTGAGAATTTTGATAAAATTCATAAACTTAAATCATCATGAAAATAATGGTCTTATAAGACTAGGAGGATCATGACAAAATTTTGGAATTGCAAAATTTAATCCACCCCAAAAATGTTGGCTTTAATTTAAGCAATTAAAAGGGCATTTTGTGATTCACAGCCTCGTCCCCCGACTTACAAATGTACCTCAAAAAAGTTGAGATTTTCGTATAATCTGAACCGTTAACATGAGCCATGTGTGCCAAATCTTACGTGCAAATTTGGTCGTGTCTGTAAAAAATTTGCAATTTTGTATTTTCTGTCTGTAAACGGACAGAAATTATAGCACAGTGGCCTATGGGACCGTGGGAAATGAGCATTTGCTCAAAACTCAAAACCGCAAAGTCGGGATCAGCTAAAAAGTTGTGAATAAGCTTTTCTCAAGGATATCTAAAGAACAATGAATAAAACAGAAGGTGCTGGAATCACAAATGCACCTTTAACAAAACAAAATGCAATTTTTAGTGGTTATTACAGATCTTCATTGTATAAATAATATGCTTTGGTGCCACTAATGGAGAAGAGGTAATGCTTTTTATATCTCAACAAAATTAAAATGCTAAATTCTAATAAAATTTTAATAAAATACACTGCAAAAAGGATCAGATCAAGTGATAATGTTTACAAGCCTTGGCAACTTTCATATGTCTGTCTATTACAACCCACTTACTACACACCTCACCCACCTAAGATCAGCAGGTCACAACACATATTTCATTCCTTCAGTTTGTGTAGGTGTCATAACTGACATGAGTGCCCAAAAGACCAATAATAAGTTTTTGGTGTGTGTCCGTGTGCAGGTGCATGGTACCCGTTTAGTCTTGAACAGCCCTTCAATGCTTCAGTGGGTACTTTGATTGTGTTAAAGCCACAAATCAATTGCTTATTTTCCCAAAATGATTTGTCCGATTTTGCATTTTTTGGGAGCTGTAATTTTTATTACCTTTTCTACATTAAAATGGCACTTAAAACTTTGAAGCTGTTATTTTGTCAAAGGGCAACGACTATATGCACCTTTGGTAATGGGAGTATCCCTATGGGGCCTACATTTGTAACTAAGACCACATGTAACCTTAATTATAAACCCAAACCCAGTCCTGAACACTACTAACCCCTACATGTTATGCTACCCTAATACTAATATTCCTAATCCCTAAAAACCAAACAGAAAACCTTGACATACTCTGACTTTTCATATAACTGCAAAATATCTGGAGCCCAAAAATGCAAAAGCCACCTGTTTATGCAAAAAGCCACCTGTTAAATAACTAAAATACTGCCTTCACTTTAAGTTGAATATCTGCCGGATAATTTCCAATGCAACAGTGAAAAAAAAAAAAACTTTGAGCAAAAATTTGGGACAGAGTTTGACATTTGTTGAAAACGCAATAGTTGTTTTGTCTTTCACAATAAGATATCCAGGGCCACCAAGCCATTTCAGTCATTTTCACAATGTTCACCTATGATATTTAAGACTGTCTAAAACAAATAGCTCCATGAAATTGGATATTCAATCCAATAGCCAAATTACTACAATGTACATTGGCCCTATAATCAAGCACACAAATTTGTTTGTCACACTTACCTTGTTTATGCAACATTAAGTTCAGTCACTCGAGTAAGATCACTTGGCAAATAACATGTGAATTTGTTGAACAATTTCAAGGGTTTAGTGCAGAGAGGCCCCATCTGCAATATAGCTGCCATTTGTCAGTGTTGTGATCTATTCAGTTTTATACCATCCTGCAAATCTAACATGTGGCAGCTATTGCCAGAGGGGGCCATTTTGCCCTAAACCCTTGAATTGTAACTGTTGGCTAAAATTGTTGTGTTTCCTCCTTCCTGCTGGATACATTATCAACCTTGAAAATGTTTTTAAAATCAATCTCTATTTTTACAATGAACGTGGAAATATCTTACTTTCCAGATTTCCCAAAGGCTTTATTATAAGTTGGCCATGGTTATTAATGATTTACTCCCTGTTTTTTTCCTGTTCAATGTCCAATTTTTTGAGGAGAGAGAAAAAAACACTAAAGATACATTTTTGCATGGAGGAAATATCTAAGTGGGTCATAAGAACTGCAAGAATGACAACACTAGCATGTAATTGTTGGCCTAGTGTCCTGGTAGAAATTGAACCGACTTTTTCAAAACGAAGTCCTAACGGGTCATCACAAGCACTGTTTGGTGCAGCATTTCGGATATTTCTCTTTGTGTCCTGCGCACCCCTGGCATCGCTTGTGAATGTTACTGAGCATATAAGGATGCTCGCGTAAATTGTGCTCTAAAACGTGTCATTTTAAAAAGGTCTACTGTACTTCAACAATCATGATTTTGGCTCTGCTGAAATCTATGAAAGATGGGTATTGACATCCACAAAGTCTACAGTATGGAAACTTTCAATTGATAAGCTACATGTTCATTTAAGGAGTAATACATTTCATAATATCTAGCATGCACAATAATGCCAAACAAGCTTTATTAAAGACAAGAATTTTTCAGAATTTTAAAAAATGGTGACAATTTGTGTCTGTGAAAATTCTAATGCTGCATATTTTCATATCAGCATTGCACAGGAATGTTGATAATTGTTCAAAGTTTCTTGCAGAACATTGGACGAAAGGTGGCCTTTTCAATTTGCAAAATAATCATGCCGTGAAAAATAGCTTGCTGTACAGTCTGGAACATGACTTAGCTGATGTCATACAAATCATGCATACATGTAATACATGAAGCTATTATGGCACATTCTTAATTGTATGTTATTATATTATGTTCTTAGCCTCGAGTTACCTGTTAATTTTTTACCCCCAATACATCCCAAAGCTTAATGTGTAAGTTGATGTTAGCAAACGTGCATCACCTCTGGTTAATTCGCTTCATTGCAAATTACTTTTATGCCTTTCGTCAGGAGAACTCTTAAAATGCATACCACCCATGAAAGATCCTGGAATTCTAATATTTTGGGCGATATATGAATCAAAGCATCAATGATTCAGTGGTCTGAGAATCCAATGTGATCACTTTCATTCATGTATATGGTTTGGAAAATTGATCTGAAGATTGCTTAAAATTAACACTTCCAAGTACTAGGTTCCTCCACCACCAATCATCTACCTCAACTTGACTAAAGCTACATGTAGCTAGTAATATAATATTCAGCAAGGGTACTTTAGTAGGCTGGGCACAAAGCATGCACAATTCAAAGGCATCCTTTTTAATATACGTCTGTGTTTTCAAGTCTGCACGACGTTTGTTTTGGTTTAATCTATGGTACCTACAAATATGTCACATTGGATTCTCATTGCAACGTTCTCCTGACCCAATTTTGCCAACTTGGTCGCATAATTCTCTGTAATACGACGGTCTATTGCCTCATGACTTCATTCCAGAAACACAGTATTAGAATACTGCTGCGAGAGCTGGTGACAGGAAAAAACTGCGCACACCGGCAAATAGCGGATAACAAGAACATCCCGTTTGTTTTTTACCTACCTTGGTCCCTCGTGGCATCTAACTGTGTCACCTTAACTGATAGTCTATCAATGCGGTCTTGCAACATGTTAGACCGTTTATACAATAAGTTCGCTTCATTATACAATTCACCAAATATGTCTTCGGCATGTTTGCCCAAGTTGCTGAGCTGTCGGATTATGGCTGACAGCGTGCAGTTGGTTACACATTCAAGTTCGTTTGTCACTCCTTGCGGGGTGATGAGGCCCCGACTGAGGTAGACGGGCTCTATTTCACGTTTTACCAATGGCATGATGGAGGTTTACTTGGTAGCGTCACTGCAAGGTAGAAAACACAAGAAGATATTTTAAAACAGTTTTAAGGTAAAGGTGACTCAACAATGGCACTGGCTTTAGTTTCTTATTATAATTTGAATTACTACACACTGAAAGAGGTGCCCATAGTTAAAGACAGTGGAGTCTTTTAACAGCAATACAGCACTCCTGATTAAAACAATAAAATTTAATAAAACAGCATCCCCAGAAAAATGCATGCTTTTGAGGAAGGATGCTATATTTTGCAAATAAAAGGTCACAAGGGGTCATACATGTAAGAGGTGAATCTGTACTGTATGCATCTTATATGGGTCTTGGTCAGTGGTTCTGCTGACATAATCAATGCCCATATTCCCCTTCCCAACCCCCATCTTCCCCTTCCCCACTCCCATCCTCCCATTCCAAACCCCCATCTTC
>JAMKCH010077826.1:0-18767 GCA_023653785.1 Ophioderma brevispina | reverse complement strand
ACCCTGAAGCTGTCATTAATTTTGTGGTCCGACTTGGGTGATTACAGAGACAACAAAGAGTGGATGACTAACCCCTCACGCCCATCGCCTCATCAAGTTGCCTTAGACTCTCCCGCTACCATTTAAGAACCCTGCAATAAATCCGCCACAATACAGTAACCAAATGTTCAACGATTGAAATAAGATAAAAAAATAAAATCATATTTAAGGCCGAAAACGAAAGAACCAAAAGGTAATTAAAAACACGTAAAAATAACAGATTCCAGCCTGTAATAAATGAATTTATGAAATACAAGGAAATGCAAGATCCAACAATTTACAGAATAAAATAGGTGACATTTTAAAAAAATCAACAAACCAACAAATAAAAAAAATATATTTAAAAAAAAACACTTGTACAAAAAAAAAAAAAAAAAATACTGTGCTCATTATTATTTTGTAAAGAACTAAACTTTGAATCAGATAACACAAGTAAAACGTCAGAACAAATTCTCCCCCTGTATCCCACATGTCGTTATTTCCCAGCTATCTCTGTTTATTAATTTTCGGCCTATATTCAATTCGTATCAACCCCTTACAACCACAAATGGTCAATCTATTTACAAAATCGTGAGATCATTTTCTAACGAATCTCTGTTTAAACATGTTACTGTGTGGATTACCTCCTCTTATTTCGTAGATACGAACCCACACTTTCGTGATTCGTAGATAGATCTACCTAGACTGTAAAGAAGATTCTAGAATTCGACCTCGTTTTAGTTACATAGAGTGACGCACTGCAATGGTTTAAAGATATAGCGATAAGGCTGGGTTCCAGCCAGACAGGAACCACTGAAATGGTCCAGACAAGTAAGAGACAGATAGTTGGCTTCAGTTGGTACGAGACCTTTGCCCACCAGTGGATACTAATGGGCTGAGAGAAGCCCACAGAACTTAGCTTTGAAAACTGAGATAATGACAAATGTTCTATACCCGAAACTGGGCCGAATTTTCACTCGTTACATGACAGATTCCCTGTCATTTATGACCCTCTGCTAAAACACAAGCATTTTCTATAACCGTAAATTCATTTTTATACCACCAATTGTTCACTCTAAAAAAGGGTCCCCCCCCCCCCCGAGCAAACTAAATCCGAGTACCCCTATTCATGTAAAGTTTAGGCACCCACCTGAAGGATGGAAGGGAGTACAACAGACTTTTTCTATCTATTGATAGATTTTAGTCATTAGGACCTAAGCCCAATAATTTTTTTTTTGGAGGGTGTGGCAAAATTTGTTACAGTGCCTTTTTAAAAATACACAATATGCACTGCCACCAATGTCCAAAATCACTCATAATCCCTTAATATTTCAGATGATACTAAGTTGCTCGGTACCCGTTGTTTTAAGCACGAGAAAGGTTTAGTGATGTTATTTATCATTACAACATTGCCACAAATTCCAATATCTGCTCCAAAAGTCCAATAATGCTCTCGGAATTCATTAAAATGATGCTTACACCTAATCCATTATACCTATCTACGCTACTTGAATACAGCTGAACACACTAAATTTGTTCCGCAGGTGTGCAAAATCTTTACAATTGATCATCACACTTCTGCCAAGGTTTACTTTAACACCTCTAGAAGGCATTTCCAACGCATCCGACACGTCATGTTCTGCCACAGTTTTGCAGGTTAGAGGCTTAATTCCAGTGTCCCTATATGCATGCTTTATGCTTTACATTTTGAGATAACTGTATTTGATCACTAGAAACCATTATTTGGCATTTCCTGTACTGGACATTTTCAAAATTCAAGATGGCGCCAATTACAGCCGCCTTTAAAAATAATAAGACCTACATTATATGTGTATATATGGCGTTACAAAAAATCAACTAATTATTATTATAAAGGTGTAATTAAGGTATGGGATAAGTATTTTGGCCTTTGACATTCTATCCTGGAATTTCTGTTTTCTTTAACAATGCAAAATGATAAGAAGATGGGGGCAAATGTGGCTGCCTTTTTTACCTTCTTAAACTAATAAATCACTATAATGTGTATTTATTAAAACACCCAAAAAATGGATTATTAAAGGTTAAAATTAAATTTCAATTCCAATTTTTTTTTTTTTCAATGCACTTATTTCAGTATAACATATCGTACATGACAGGAATGATAATAATTATATATAAAATATACATAAAGTATCAATTGGAACTGTGCTAAGACTAACAGGTGATGGATATTATATGCTAGACCGTAATGACAACCCGAAAGGCTTATAGTGATTGCTGGCCGCTGTAAACCATAAACAGTAAATAATCTCCGATATTAACATACAGACACAAAAAGGGATTATCTAAGGATATTACGATAGGTAATAGATATAACAAACAAAAACAAACAATATATCGAATGCTACACAAACACTTAACGGGAATACACGATAAGGGAATTGGACAAGGACAGAACTTTTCAAACATGTCCTTGCTGAGGTATGGCAATACTATTGCATTGAGGAAGAGAGAGGAGAGGAAAATGAAGAAAAAAGTCATAGTGGAGATAAAATTAGATGCAGAATAAGTCGGAGAGAAAAAGGACTTGAGGAGTAATATTAAGAATTGTACTGGTTGATTAAAGTTTTTTCAGTTGAGGCTTTAAAAGTATTTTTGTTTGTAATTGTTGTGATGGATTCTGGAAGATCATTTTCCAAAGTTTTGCGGCCGTGATAACTGAATAAAGTGCTTTTCATAGGAAGATTTTGGGAGGGTAAGATGCAAGTTTTGTCAGCTTGTCTGGTGTTATAGCTTGGATTTGTCCCTGTTTTGTGTGTAAAGTAATTGCTGAAGTCGGAGGTCACACGATCGTTGTGAATAGTAAACATGAAGAGCGCTGTTGGAGTTGATTCAGGTGCTCTAGTTGTAAGTGTTTTTCATGAGTGACATTATGGGTGGGCAAAGTGTGGTAGTTCTATGGGGTGAATTTGTGATAGTGCGAATGGCCCCTTTCTGTGTAATGTTTAGTTTTCTAACTTGAATGATAGTTTGGAGGCCCAGATGATGTTACATTAGCTAAGGTATGGGAGAACTAGTGTGTTGTTATAGTGATTTTTAGGTGTAGTCTGGAAGGTGGTGTTTTAACAACCCTGTAAGATTGTTACCAAGTTGGCGTGAGACCCTCTGGTCGTGACAGAGTTGATGTGTGCATTCCATGTTAGTTTATGTCGATTGTGCTGCCAAGAATTTGGGGGGGTTTGAGTGTACCTGTAGATTGTCTGGTTATCTATTTTAATGTTTTGATTGTGATTGTGTTGTGTGTAGAGAACAGGCATGTAGTTTATTTTTGAAACATTGAGAGAAAGTTTGTTAGCCGAAACCATAGTGATTTGCGAATTCGTGATTCATGCTGTTAAAAAGCGCATTATGTTAGTGTTGAGAGAAAAGTTTTGTCATCTGCAATAGATTGTTTTAGTGTATTAGAGATGTTGGTGATGTCATTCATGTAAATAGGAAAAGTAGGGGTCCAAGGATAGCTTGCGGGACGCCAAGCGGTGATTATGTTTTGATGGATGATGTCGGTGGAGTGTACCAAGACTGATTGGAGCGTTGTTAGGTAACTCTGAACCACTCAGCTAGCTCCACGGGCACCGTAATGATCAAGCTTGTGAAGACGAATGTTTGTGGTCAATGGTGTCGAAAGCTTGGAAAGATCCAGGAATACCCCCATGGTATGGAGTTTATTTTTTAGTGCAAAAGTTGAGGTGGTTGTTAGTGTCAAGGAGTGCCATGTAAGTTGACCGTTTGGGCCTAAAACCGTAAAGTGTCATCGACAAAAATGTTGTGCTTGTTTACGAATGTAGACAGACCGGGTGTAACAATATTTGTTCAAGTAGTTTTGGAAAAGATGAAGACCAAAATGGTCCTGTAATTTGTCATGTTATGTGCATCTTTGTTTTTAATAAATAGGAATGACTTTGGCTGATTGAGGTTATCTTGGGAAAGTGCCGGGTGAGAAGTGATTGGTTAAATATGTGCATAGAGGCGGAAATGATTTTATCCATTATGATTTGTTAGCAATTCCAGAGTCTATCTTGTTCCGGTACCCCTGCACTTTTTATTACCAGCTTTTTTTTAGAATGACGAAGTTTGTGCATTTCATCTACAGTTACTGGATTCAGGAAATTTAGGTTGGATGTATTTCTTGGAAGGTGTTTTAAAAAGGGGTATTGGAAGGTGGAATTTTGGTTAGCCAGTGTTGCCCAGGTTTGTGAAGTGATCGTTGAATGCGTTTAGCTATGTCACGGTCGTTCTCTTCTTATTATTATGAGTGAAATGGTCAAGGATTTGATTAGAGTGGCTACCTTCCTACCTGAAATGTTGTTGAGGAATGTCCAGGTTTTGGTAAGATCCTTTTTAAGTTTCTGAATTTGTTCTGTGTTAGTGTTTTTTTCTTGGCAATACGAAGATGGGTTTATATTGTTTTTTTATTGTTTGTATTGGTTTGTTTGTTTGCAGGTTTGTTTTTCTTCAGGTAGGTGTTGTAGAGGCCGTGCTATTTTTTTGAATGACTTGGAAATTGCTTGTTGTCATCCCGGGCTGCTTATGGTACGATTTTTTAAGGTCTTCGTTTGTAAGGGGAAGATTCGTTGGTAATGTTTGGTAATAGTTGTGATGAAGTTGCTATAGAACGCTATGTTAGGGTCATTTTGTCTCTGAGTATATGTTCCCATGATTCAGTGTTGAGTCTACGGTTAAATGTGCGAATGTTTGTGATCTCTGTATGGCCACGTTTAGTATTGTTTTAAGTGGCATGCTTAGGCTTAAGTGATGTACTGAGGAATATTGGGAAGTAATCTGTAGTGGTCTGTGACAAATATCCCTGGTGTGGAGTCTGGTGTCAGTGGAGTGGTGATTTGTTTTCAATGAGCGTGGCTGTGTTATGCGTATTCTTGTAGGTCTGTTTATTTTGGTGTTACTAGTATCAAAGTGATGTTTTAATAAATCCTTAATGTGTGGATGAGTGGCATAATTGAGAAGATTGAATTTAAAGTCACCGACAATATAGACATCCGCGATTGGTTTTATTTTAGTTCAGGAGGAGCTCCTCGAAGCTGTTGTTAAATTTGGATTGGTGTGTTTCATGCAGTCTGTACGTACCCTACAGTTATGTTTTTAGGTCTATCTTGTTGGTGTTAATGGTGATATCGATGAAAGTGAGTCACATCTGTCCTGGGTGTTGTGGCGATGATTTTTTTGTATGAGAGGTGATTTTTTTGTAAAGACAAACTCCCCTTCCTCTGCCATGTGAGAGGTCATGGAATGTACGTGTAGCCATTAAAGTAGGTGGTTGACTTGGTGTCATAAGCCATGTTTTGAAACTGCTAAGACAGTGAAAGAATGGTTGAGGTGATCAGGTAGGTAGTGATTTTCATTCATAGGATTTTGTGATACTATGACAGTTGAAATGAAATATGAAATGAGTCATTGCTTGATGGTTTTTAGTATTAGTGTGTTGAAGCTGCCAGTGTGAAGCGGGATTCAGAACCAGAATTATTTGTGGGTGTGATGAGAGATGGGTGGTCCACATGTTTGAGATGATAGGGGTCCTGTAATTAACGGGTTGAAGGCAAAGGAATTAAGGTTAGATTTCCAATTTAAGTGTTGGTGTAAAAATTCAATTAGTGATGCCGAAATGTCTTCGTCGTGAAGCTGGTGGTTAAATGGCGTTCTATGTTTCAGGGCGGCATACTGAAAAGGATCAACCAAAGGAAAAAGTAGCGAAAGGGGTTAATGAGAAAGATGAGAATAGAGAGATAGATATAGGGAGGGAGAGAGGGATATAGAGAGAGTGATTGAGTGAGAGAGAGAGAGAGAGCAAAGAGAGAGAGAGGAGAGGGGGACTTGCGAGATGGTATGTATGAAATAGGTTGAAAAAGGACTAAAGTTAAGAGAGAGCAAATGAGAAACCGGTAAAAAAAGGAGACATACCTGTGAGCAAGATGTGTTGACAAGTCAGATGAGACGAAAGCAACTAAAAACAAACACAGAGTAAAAAAAAAATACAAGGGCTAATAACATACGAATTGCAAGGAATTATCTATACAAAAACTTAAGTACAAAACAGTTGTACAAAAAATTGGGTACTTAAATACTATTACGAAACAAAAAAAAAACACGGAGTTAATTAATTCAATACTTATTACGAACAAAAAAAAACAACACGGAGTTACTTAGAAAAAATATAAATTGAATACTGTGAGGTTTAGCGGAGCTATAATGGTTGCTCAACAAAATCGCACGGATGGAGTAGTTGAAGTAATGAGCGGGTACCATTTTCACCGTAATTCATCATTCATTATTAAATAATTTAGAATTAAATACGGCAGATTAGCTTAAGGTGATACCGTCATTGCTTCCGTCCGTGCAGTAACGTCAGCGTCCGAGATTTGACGATCGCACCAGTACAACCGTGCAGCTGCTTACAAACGAAGGCTCGCGTTTATCAGCGCGCGCACAAGGACGGCATAACTTGACACGTGCGTAAAAGCTGCGTCAAGGTGTGAAATCACTGCACGGAGTTAGAATAATGGGGCTATAGCAAGGTAACTAAATTAAAAGTATGAGGATGTCTTGTCTTTGAACATTATAAACTTGTAGCGGTATATTTTTTTTGACAACATACTTAAATTCAAAATGACGGGCCAATATAGTATGACATAGGACTTCGTAGGTTTTAAGAATCTTAAAAGGCATCCATATTGCTTCCACATCTTGTTGGTAAGCTTGTCAACAACACTTGAAAGTGTCATTATATGAGTGCCTACTGGGTATAGAGCGGCAAGAATCTGCTCCTATCACAAAATACTGATGAGTTATGGTCACTTGAATGAATTTCATCAGGGCATATTGGGGTTTTAGGGTGGCCATATTGGATTTGATGGTAATGTTTGATGTTTCAAAATATTCATAACCGGTCAAAAAATTCCGTGCTTAAAACCTGATTTATGATAAAATTATGGCCATTTGAATGATAGTAGTGGCAGCCGTAATGGATTTCTAGAAAATGGCACTGCATGAAATTTTGCACACACTCCAGAAATTATTAGCTTAGGGTCACATTGAACAAAAATCAATCAAGTTAGAAAAGTCGTACTCCCATTTCCACCCGTGCCCACAATTCCTCCTGACTACAAAAAAGACACGCGATCTTCTCTAAAATATGCCTCTCACAATCATCGCCGTTGGTCCGAGGTGCGCATTTTTTTTTTTTACTTTTTTGTTTAATATCTATAATATTCAGTATTTTCTAACGGCAAAGTCGTGAAGTAAATACCGTTTTCAAGGCAAACAGAGCGTCACCGCCCTTTGGATTCGTGCAATCTGTGGTTTTGGTGGGTTGGACCGGTGCTACTTTGCAAGCCCGTTGGGATGACCCTGAGGGAATGTTTAATTGGTAACTGATGCAATTGCCGCTTTAAAAAATAAGAACATTCTTTAATTTGGTAATGATGGAATGTCTGGTATTTTGATAGCTGCTTTTCACCTATTGGTTTTCGTATTGATAGACTTTTGATTTTGCGCCCTGTTTTCATCACAGCAACACGGTGGAATTCCCTGGCTTTCATTGTTTTCCACTGCGGTGAAGCCCTGTGTTTTCATCACCGCGGTCAAGCCCCCCTCATCATCCGATCCCGCCATTTACGACCGTCACGCTAATTGTATTTTCCATAGTCCTTTTAAATGATTTGTTTTACACATGGGGTCACAAAGGTCGCATAGGGTCACAAAGATCACATGGGTCACAAAGGTCACTGGGGTCACCAAAGGTCATATGGGGTTACCAAGTCCACGATGGGGTCCACTGAGGTCACATGGGTCACTTAGGTCACCTGGGGTCCCAAGGTCAGCATGGATCACTGAGGTCGCATAGGGTCACAAAGGTCAATACCTGGGGTCAAAAAGGTCACATGGGGTCAACAAGGTCACACGGGGTCAACAAGGTCACAACACCCGCCACCCCCCCCTTCGCTCCGACACCCTACCCTCCCCTCCAACACACCCCCCCTCCCCGTTTGCATGCCACCCGACCGCTCCCCATTTGTGAATGGGCTAAAATGTGATGTGCGGTCAGCAAGGTCATGTGAGGTTACTATGTCCTTCATGGGGTCACAAAGGTCACAACCGAAGTCACAATGGTCACACGAAGTAACCAAGGTCACACAATGTCACCAAGGTCACACAAGGTCAACCAAGTCACTGCGGTCACTCCTGCCCCTCGCCGAGGCACCCACCCTTCCTCAACCACCCCTCCCTATCCGAAGCCACCGAACCCCTACATACATAGCCACAGATGCACACCACCCCGACCCCTTACCCGACACACTACCCCCACCTCGACCCTACCACCCCCTCGCTCTCCCTCCCCAAACACCCTCCCGTCCCCTTTCCTTCGCCCTCCATATATTCACACACAAGATGTATGGTCTAGTAGTTTTTTTCATTTACAAAGGAATAATTATGCATATCCGTTGGGCTTACTGTCTTTTGCGAACGAAACGAAATCAAACGCCATTGGATTACACACACCTTTATTTCTTTTATGCCCCTTATGCAGTAATCCTATCCGATGTACCATTTTATAGCGATACAGCAATTATGCATATTAATTACTCCAGGGTGCAGAAATTTTTCTTTTGCTCAGGAGCAAAATGTAATGCTCACATAGATACCTAACAAGACTTTCAAATCACCATTTCCTCGGACGTCGCTCCCGCTCCCCGCCTTTTTTCAACCCCTGATTATCCTATTTGCATACCTAAGCCGCATGTATCAGGAAACTTTCACTGGGCAAAGAAGATGCGCACCATAATGGGTTGTCGTGCAGTGAGGAATTTTGTAGCTATGTACCGTTTTAAAATAGTTATTATCTACTGATTTGCATATATCAATTAGCTCATTGCATATGTAATTTGCGTGAAATACGTCCAACTCAAGTCAGGTCACGAACCCTTTAACCCCTTCCATCCACCAATTTACATCATTATACACCTACGGAACTCCAGATAACTTACACACAAGCCTTGGAGGGGAAAGGTTTGTCAAGTTTGACCGGCAAAATAAGCTAATTAATATTCATGAATATGCAAATACACAGCCAAAAGCTACACATAATAGCGGCACCTCAACTCTATCATCCTATCAAGTTTGAGTAATCGGATTAGTGTTAGCCAGCAGAGCATTTCAAAAAAGGTTACCGAAATGTCTGAAAACTAGGCAAATAAGCTAAGTTAAAATTCATGAAACATGGCAAATCCAGCCAGAAAAAGCCACACATAAATTGCGGCAACCTCACTCTATCATCATATCAAGTTGGAGTAAATCGGGGATAGCGTTAGCCTGCAGAGCAATGTTAAAAAAGGTTTACCGAGTCATACGGACGACGGACAACACAAATTTGGGACTAGTATGTGCCCGCCAGGAACATTCGTTCAGGTGACACAAAATTTACCAGACGCAAATCTAAATCTTTCATTCTCATGGCCCTAAACATAAACATACACACTCGTTCGTCAGAATTTGCCCTCCTTTGAGATGGCATACTCAAAAAGACATCAGATGCCATGGCCTACTTCGACGTCTTTGGCTGGCTCTTCTATCCATTTTCAACAAACTGTCCCGAAAATTGGAACCAAACGTACACAAAACTGTATCTTCAACAGAGATTCCGGACAATTAAAGTAACACTGTTCCCAATGTGAATGTATAGTATCCACTATGAGATCAGTGATCTTATCACCACCTTGGCATCAATCACTCTCACAATCAAAAAAACACAGTGATTCTAAAAATTACTCGCCTCATTTTCACTATTGCCACCAAATTTACTCCTTTTTCCTTATTTCTGTACAAAACCACCACCATCGGTATCCAATATTGAAGAATCAAATACCTTTTGGACTTAAATTACTTGATTTGGGTGAAATAAAATTATAAAATTTGGAAACAATTTTTCTCTACTTGCGATGAAAACACTGCCAATGGCATACGGCTCTTCCGTTGATTTACGTTACACCCGCGTATGCTAACCGATGGAATTGCATGATGTATAGGAGGCGTCTTCAGAGGGAGTAACAGTGGAATATCGAAATCTATTCTCAGACTGGAATACCAATATGTGGGTAAGAAACGCACCATATATGCATTATGGGATGCAATTTCCGTCGCTTTATCACTCAATTACGGTTATGAACATCTTTTTTGAATGAATCACTATTTGGTTTCCATGAAGTTTGGCGCGATGACCAACATCGGCATAACAGGGCGGTTATTACTTAAACTAGCGAAAATGTGTCTACTCAACCGAGGGAAATGTGTCTACCCCCCTCAAGGCGCAGGCTTTGTAGGATTCTGTTGCACGAGATCAAAAATAACCTTATTTTACCATAATAACATTGGTATAGTGACGGACTTCTCTTCGCCACATTTGAGGCATATTTGATGGTCAATTGCAAGTGTGAACTTAGAATAATAATTATTACTAGGCGGTCCCGGGTTTCCGCGATCACCCTGGGTTTCGCGATCACGTGGCATGAATGACCCTCAGGTTTCACGTGCCCTTGACCTGGAAATGACCTATTATGACCTTGCCGTGACCTTGAATGACCCCTGATTACCTTGTGTTACCTTTAAGATTATTTGCATAACAATCAACCCCACCTCCAAGTTTCATGTCCATACATCATTTACTACTACTCCACTTGACCTCCTTTTACCTTGACTGACCCCTAATGACCTTGTCGTAACCTTTAAATTTTCGGCATCAACATCGCCCCCACCCCTCCAAGTTTCATGTCCATACACAACGTTTAATCTATTTGCCTGAATGACCCCTGATTGACCTGTCGTGACCTTTAAAATTTTCGGCATCAACATCGTCTCTCCTCCCCCAAGTTTCGTCTTGATACATAAAACCAAAGCTTACCCTTTTGACCTCCTTTGACCTTGAATGATCCCTACTGACTTTGTCAGACCTGCAAAATTTTTGGTGTCAAAAAATCGACCCACCCTCCAATTTCATGTCTACACCACGTTTACCCCATTTGTGACCTCATTTGACGCTTGAATACGGCCTGATGCACCTTTGTCACTAACCAAGACAACCTCGGTCTTCGGACGGTCGTGGGGAAACCCACCTTCCAAGTTTCAGGAACGTGCGACCCTCGTCCCTCCGAGAAACCACGTTTAACCTATTTGCCTTGAATGACCCCTAATGACCTTGTCGGACCTTCAAATTTTCGGCATCAGAAATCTACCCCACCCTCCAAGGTTTCCATGTCCATCACCACGTTTACCCTTTTGACGCTCATTTGACCTTGAATGCCCCTATGACCTTGATCCACTACCCAATTACCCAACCTCGTATTGGGACGGTCAGGGGCACCCCAACCCACCAAGTTTCCGGAATGTGCAATTTGTCAGTCTCCGATAAAATAGATTGGTCCCTTTGACTCTTTTGACCTTAAATGACCCCGATGACCTCATGTGACCATTAACCAAGTACAAACCGCTGTCTTCGGAAGGTCAAGGGCACGCACCCCCCAGTTTTCACATCAGGAACGTGCTACCCCCGCGTTCTCCCGAGAAAAATAGACACTGTCCAGACAGACAGACACACTGACAGACCACCGGTATTATTATATAGATTGTTATTTGGATCATTGCTTCTTCTCTGTGCGGCAGTCTTACGTGGTGCCCAATCAAATGAAAGTGAATATTTTTTTCCACTTTCTGTAATTTGATATCTGTGGATTTTATTTTAATATCATAAAGAATGGGTATAGAGCATCTTAATCTTACCTGATTTTTTGTTCATTTCGGTTTGAGTGGTCCAAGATATGTTTCATCATCACTGAACAATAATCGGGCAAAACAGCTTGTCCACGGCATCATTTTTCTTAGGCCTGGTTGAAACAAATTGCAACATCAAAAGTATTTATCTTACCCGGGTCTTAACCTTTAGTTTCTATCTCCACATCCCCTCCCTGTTTTGCGATGCACTTGGTAGCCTTGTAGTGCATGTGTTGAACAGCGCTTGATGTCACACTGTTCTCCTCCTAATTGCTAAAATGCGTCGTTTTCCGTCGTCGTAGTTCTGGTAATGTTTTTGGGGACACTCAATTGTAAACTCTAGCTTTTAGATCACCGCCGTAAGGCCAAAAAAACTAGCAGAGTTAGATCCGGTGACCAAGGAGGGCAATCCATCGCATGTCCTAATCCAATTATCCGATTTGGAAAGTGTTCCTGAAGGCGGGTTTCTAAACATTACAGATCTGTGTGCTGGTGCCCGTCTGGAGAACCAGACACGACGGATTGCTCCATTTCTTTCTGCTGATGCGCCGCAACTCTAATTCCAAATGTTGATTACTGATATTGAGATAACCGGTCCATTCAAATCATTAAAAATGTCCCAATTAGGTTATTTTATGTAACACTGCTAAAACTAACGCAACTTCCTGCGAGCATTAGGTTGTCGTATACCAAATCAATTGGGGTGTGTCCCTTTTGACGCATATATACTCTCACATTTTTGAGAGTACTTCTCACTCCAGGGAATCTGTTTGGCCATTGCCGTTTCGCAATCTACATAGCTACCATTTTGATATCCACTCTTAAACCGCGAAGGCTCGTTGTTGTTGTGGCGTAAATTGAGTGCCATTACTATGAGAATTTTTAAAGTTCACGTTCACTAAGATACTGGCTTTTAGGCACAATGCAACACTAACACTATGATTTTAAGATTTGAAAAGCCCGCCATACACAAGACAGAAAACTGGTATTTAGCACAATTTGAAAAGCCCCGTTGCCAAAAACAAATTGATGGTGTACAGTACTTATCAGTCCTCATAGTAAATACCCATGGACAAGTCTGTTTTGCTGACGTCATATTGGTCTGGATCATATCCTTAAAAAAACATCAACCAAATCAATATTTGCTCAATTACCCTTCTTTATGATAAAATAAAATTCACAAAATCAAATTACAAAAAGTGGAATTATCATTTCATTTGGGTAAAGGTTTTATTTGGTCACTCGTATAGGCACTCAGCAATCAGAGAAACTGTAGCAGGTCATATTTATGCCAAGAAGCTAATCTTAGAACAGTGAGGAAATCAAGCTCACCCCTTAGAAAACCTGCTGGCAGGACTAGTATAGAGATCGAGAAAATAACTTTACAATAAAGCCCGCCGAGAGAAAGTGGGCCCCATACCGGGAATCGACACAACCTCCATTGGTAAAAAGCGCCAACCCGTTTCCCCAAAAATATTTTTTATGACGCCTGTGAAAATGTTATCTCAAAACATAATTATTCCCTAATTTTACAAAATCGTTTCTCTTCTTAGTAAACTAGTTTACCACCGTTCGTTGGTTCATATTGCTGTTTTGTCACGTTAAACGGTCCCCCCCCTTGGCGGTCTGGTTACGGCAACGTTTGCACGGCGGCCTCCCAGCGTGGCCTACAAAGAATTTTTCGCAAAAATTTTAATTGAAGAAGTTCCATATTTAACCACCCTTGTAAAATTCTTATGAAAAATATTTTTTGCCTTATACCTACCAGTATCCCTAACCCTAAGGTGAAAAAAATCAAAAAATTTTTTATTTTTTTTATTTATTTGGCTTTTTAAATTTTTTGTTTTGTCCAGTATATGCGTTTTAAAAAGTTGGCCACCCGTGATCTAACATATCTAATCATTTTGATCCCAAGATGATGTTTATTTTTACATTATCATCTTAATGCAAACAATAACATTTTGCCCTTTGAATGTCCTATTGTAATATTGTAAGGGCGCAAGGAATCTGCAAAAACATTCTTCTCTCTTGCTGGTTTCATCCAAAACCGTCGTAGCGACTGCCGTTCTAATACTGGGTGTTCACTTTTGGTATTCTGTGTTCTGTTCTGGTGGATACGTAGGCCAAAGAATTTGCCACCGGGTCCAATTAGAGTGGCCATTAGTTGGAAGCTTTTCCCCGTATTTGGCATGGCAATTTTACCGATCTCTTCAGCTTTTCACACGAGTTATTCACCAGTTTCAGTAGATCTATGGAAAGATTATGGTCTAGAGGTTTTTGGAACCATTTGATTGTCATATCTGACTATCAGCTACTTAAGGAGGTATTAAACAACCCTAAAATCAACGACGACATAACAACGGACAGTTAAATAAGATAATAGGGACAAACGTATTCAGTAATGAAACATTTTGGGCAATAAATCGGCGATTTGCTATGACAACGTTTCGCCAAGGTGGAGTGAAGACAAATATTTGAAGACAAAGTTAGCAACCGAGAGCGCCATACCCAACAAGAGATAGCTCATCTTAATGTAAACCATGAAATTCATGGATTCTTAAAACGCCACAGCAATGTAATCTGTTTTGGATGCTTTCGTTTTTCCTTTTCGGTCAAAGTACGAGTACAATTATGAGCGATTTTAACATTTAATGAGTCTGGCTAATGTATGAACGAAGCCTTGGAGTGGTAGCGCATAAAACACTACCGCACCCTTTTAACGTTGCTTCCTACGAAGGCTAAACGACATAAAGGCTCTTTCTTGCCCAAACCAATTTCAGATTTCGTGAACCCGCTTATCTATGACCATCGTTCAAATTTGATCCCTGAAACATCAATGATTTTGGTAGAGCGTATCTCAAGGAACAGAAGTCGAACGTACGCCCCACCCAATACTATGGCCCATATCTTACTGATGTCAATATGAGAGGTGCTTTGTTTGTTCTGTTCCTTGCTGGAGCAGCACTAGTCCAGTGTAATCACTGGCAATACTGGTTGTGGACGGTCCAAGTCCAGGACATTCAAAAGTCGTTTGCAGATTCGGAATTGGATTCGTAGTTTGGCCGAAAATCCCGTCTTCCAAAACTGTCGGATAAATTTAAACCTTCCATATACACGCGTCTGTTTTCTTCAAGAAGTATTCCCGAATGTCCAGTCCCGTTCCTCTGGAATAATACATATGTAGGAAGACCTACCATTTTGGAACCCTACATGTGCCTAGGGTGCAAATGTTGTTCCTAATATTTGGGCGTACATCAGGATCCAAACAATTTGGCAAGACCCAAACCAATCAGACCGGAACCGATTTCTAACTGAAGACAACAAATAATGTGAAACAAGCGAATGTCATTTCCATTCAGCGTTGGTCCGTCGGAGTGTTCCTGGTGAAGCTCTAGCCCAATCCATGGTGTACATCTTTTTAAAAACGACCATCTCTTGCATCAGTTCCGATTCGAAAGGCAGAGGGTTCTCGGCACTATTGAGGTCATTTCTGCTCGTCTGTTGACGCGCTAGGTGGTCCCTCTTACCAAATGGCAACTGGAATCGTGTAACAACCAATAGCATTCCAGGCATTGTGCCATACACGTGTTTGGATTAAGTCCCTTATTAGTTTGGGTTACGGAGCAATTCCTTGAACGTGGAGAGCAGAGTATCGTTTCTCAGTGGATTTGTCTTCTACGATGGTTAGAACCATTTAGCGAGGGTGGTCCCTTGTGAACGTGGAGCGGAATCCAGGAGGGGTGAAAATTCATAATACATTGATCAAAATGAAAATGTTTTAATGGCTGTAAAAAGCTAACAAAGTGTTTCACCTTGTTATAAGGATTATATAGTTTGCACTACCACTACCTACAACGCTATAAGATTAGATGGTTATGGATGTATATAAAATTAATATATAACACAAATTCTGTAGCTTTAGCCATATCAAAGTCCGGGATGCAATATTACCTCTACAGTTAATTTATGGTATTCAGTGATTAAACACAGTTATCAACCTCAATACTGTTGCAGTTCAAAAAGGCTGGCAAACTCCTCATGTGGCAGTCTTTTATACTGTAGAGTTACCTCAGGCTAAATTTATCCCATTCCAGTTGCACCAATGCGTAAATACCATTGACATCTAACTGATTTGGACACTATTTAGCAGGACTGTAGGAAAGAGTGTGCCTTTCCGATACAATTGTGATTTTTTGCACACACGTACTTTATTCATTGATAATCCATAAATTTATGGAAGCCACTTTATTGCCAGACCCCAGCTTTGGTTTCAAGGTTAACATTGAACATTTTAAAATGCTTCAATCAGTTGAAAAGCACATGCCACTTTTCTCAATTACAAGGATCTAAAAAAGGTATTGTGGTTTACACTATCTATGGCTTATAGTTTCGAGTTATGGGGTAAAAACTGTAATGGTGAAACGATCATTTTTTGTGTGTACATGGGTCCAGATGTTATAAATTTTGCTATATTTCAGGTAATATGTAGTGCAAATCGTTTCCCTAGCATAAAAGATTGAAATAAGATATAATAAAATAATGGTTGCCCTTGTCTGTTTTATGATTAGTTTTCACGTGTTAATCCACAAAATGTTTCACAGGTCATAGAATCCAATAGCTAGCAATAGTTTGCGACTTATTTCGCCATTTTTGTTAATAACGCAAACACTTAAGATAGTCAAACTATTCCTATATTTCATTCTATAAGCTTACCCCAACATTTGAATCACGTTTTTTACAAACTTGGATCCAACTTTAATTTTTTACCAAAAAAATTAAAAATATTTTTAAAAGCTTTATAACCATGTCAAAATATAATTTTGAAAATCTATAGGGCGCACTATTTTCAATTGCCAGTGTCTCCTTAATAATTTGCTCCCTCGTATAGAATCATATCACCAAAAACACCGGATTACAAATTTTGATAGTATTGAACAAAACTTGTTCATAACATCAAAGGAAAAAATCATGGCCTTAATTTCAATGATATAATAAAAAAATATTCATTTCTTTTGAACCCAAATTCCTCGATTGATGGAGTAAGGAGGAGGGGACGAGGTTGTCGAACGTGGGTCCAAATCCACCTTTTATCTCTTCTATAACTTATCCAATATCAAATCAAATTGATTCGATAATTTGCCTCTCTGGGGATTTTTTTTTTATGTTTGCGTGTAAGATCATTTGTGTTTGTGGACCCTCATTGTAAACTATAGCTTTACATCACCCGTAGCCAAAAATCTAGCAGAGTTAGATCCGGTGACCAAGGGGCCAAGCCAACGCATGTCCTAATCCAATGATCCGATTTGGAAAGTGTTCCTGAAGGCGGTTCTAACCATTTACAGACCTGTGTGATGGTGCACCGTCTTGGAGAAAACAAGACACGACGGATTGACTCCATTTCTTTGTGATGATGCGCTGCAATCTCTATTCCAATGTTCGATAATGATTTGAGATAACCGGTACTCATTTCAAATCATTAAAATGGCGCCCAATTAGGTTATTATTATGTAACAGCTGTCAAACTGCAAACTTCCTTGCGAGCATTAGGTCGTGCGTAGACAAAATCATTGGGGGGTTCCCTTTGAGCATATATACTTCACATTTGAGAGTACTATCACTCCAGGAATCTGTGTGGCCATTGCCGTTGCGCATCTAAATAGCTACCCAGTTTGATAGCAAATATAACCGCGAGGTGGCCGCGTGGGTGATGGCGTAAAGTGAGGGTCGACATTACTTGAGAATGTTAAAGTTCACACGTTCAGGAAAGATATCTGGCTTTAGGCCACAATGCACGCTACACTATGATTTTAGATTTGAAAAAGCCCGCCATGACAAAGACAGAAAACTGGTATGTTTAGCACAAATTTGAAAAGCCCGGTTTGGCCAAAAACAATTGATGGCTCAGTACTTATCATGCCATCATGACATACCATGGACAAATGCTTTTGCTGCACCATATTGTTCGTTGGTCATTATCTTAAAAAACACTCAACCACAAATTTCCAATATTTGCTCAACTTAACCATTCTTTAGGGATATAAAAATAAAATTCCACAGATATCATTACAAAAGGGATTATCATTTCATTGGGTAAAGGTTTTATTGGGTCACTCTGTATAGGCACTCAGCAATTAAGAGAAACTGTAGCAGGTCAGATTTATGCAGAAGCAAATCTTAGTACAGAGAGAAATCAGAGCCCGGAGAAAAACCTGTGGCAGGAATGCGTATAGATCGAGAAAATAAATTACAATAAAGCAGCCGAGAAAGTGGGCCCACCCCCCCCCCCCCCCCCCCCCCCCACCCCCCCCCCCCCCCCCCCCCTTACCGGGAATCGGACCACAAAACCATGTAAAAAGTGAACCCGTTTCCCAAATATATTTTTATGACGCCTGTGAAAATGTTATCTCAAAACATAATGTATTCCCTAATTTCGTAACACAAATCGTTTCTTAGTAAACTAGTTACCACGTGTTGGTTCATATTGCTGTTTGTACTTTAACGGCCCTTGGCGGTCTGGTGACGGCAACGTTTTATCAGGCGGCCTCCCGCGTGGCCTACAAAGATTTTCGAAAATTTTTAATTGAAGAAGTTCCATATGTTACACCTTTAAAATTCTGTAGAAATATTTTATGGGCTTACACTACCAAGTATACCCTAACCCTAAGGTGAAAAAATACAAAAAATGTTAAATGTAGAACTTCAAAGGGGTAAACATATTGGAACTCTGCCTTTAAAGTGGCACTGGGTTTTAAAAAGTGGCCACCGTGACTAACATATCTTAATCCTTTTGATCAAGATGATTTTATTTGAAGTCATCATCGTTAATGCAAACAAAACATTTTGCCCTTTGAATTGTCCATAGTGTAAGTTATGTAAGGGCGCAAGGAATCGGCAACAAACATGTCTTCCTCTTGCGGTTTTCAACGACGTATGCGACA
>JAMKCH010077819.1:0-51733 GCA_023653785.1 Ophioderma brevispina | reverse complement strand
GGTGGCCGCCTATTCTTCAACCGCAGGCGTACGCTATTCTAAGTGTTATCAAATAGAAAATCTGTGGTAAATTTGGGGGGTATGCGTCTCAGCAGCCAGTAAAATAGTCACGCAGACAGATTGTGCTGCCGTGGATTCGTAATGTTGCACATTGTTTTCTTATATTTTCAGGCCGAAGACTTGCTTTATGTTTCACTTGAAAGGGACATATAATCCTTTATTTCATCTTTCTCTCATGCATTAGCTTCTTTCATTTTTCTCTCATGCATTCGCTTTCTTCAAGTTTTCTTTACTTTGTTTTTAGTTCGTTCTTTCAATTTTTATTTCTCGTTTTTAGTTCTTTCCAAAGTTTTCTTTCTTTTTTAGTTCTGGTCTTTCTTTCAAGTTTTCGGTTCTTGTTTTAGTGTTATTTCAAGTTTCTTTTGTTTTTATTCTTTCCTTCAAGTTTTCGTTCTTTGTTTGTGTTCTTTCTTAAACGTTTTATTCCTTTGTTTTCTACTTTTTTCTTTTTTAGTTTTTTTTTCTTTTTAGCTTTTCTTCTTTTCTTTCTTTTATCTTTCCTTTCTTTTATTTCTTTATTTTCTTTCTTTCCATTTTCTTTTTCTTCTTTTTTCCCGTCGTAGTTTATGTTGGTTTTTTCAAAAATCAAACTATCAAAATTTATAAACAGCAGAAAACTTGCGACACATGAGTTAGGGACCCAGCAGATCAAATACTCATAATTGATATACTTTGAGAACGGCAAGAAGAACCCAGAATATTGGGTTTTGTTTCCGCAATTTACATCTGCATTTTAGAAGAAAAAAATGATAAGATCAGACCAGCGTTGAAAAGGACGTTCACGAAAAAATGAGCACATGAGTAAAAATCACATGAATGTTGATCATAAACAATAAATACAACAATAGCATTGTGTAGCAATAGTCTCATGAAAAATCATTTCATATTAGGCTTCAGCCAAACAATAATCATGAACTTGCCTAGGATTGTTTTCAGTTGTAACTAATTTTTTCCCTTCTCTTGTTTGCTTCTTAAAAATGTTATTGCGTTTTCGTTTTTCTCGTTCCGTCTTATTTTGATTTGTCCATTCTTTCTCTTTGCTGTCTATTTTACACATTTCGTTGTTTTTCATCCCTCTTAATTCCTTTTTTTTCCATCACCTCTTTATGTTTTTGTTTTAAATAAGTAATTATACGGTCGGCAAAAAAAAAAAAAATCAGTAAAGAAAAGAAGAAAGATTGAACATTCGTCTTGCTTCATGCACTTCTATTTTGATTACTGTTTTTTCGCCATGGTTTATTGATGTCATTTTATATAACCTCATTCAAGTTAACTATTTTCACAATGTTTTATTTTCAATTTTCCTCATTTCTTCTTACTTCAGGTGTATTTCTTTGTTGGGTATTATCTTTGTCTGATACAGACTAGACCTACTTTTTGGAAGGCAGCCCTATAAGAAAGACGTGTGTAAATATTGTAATCCGCAGAAGAAGTAGAGGCTGACAAAATTAACGGGGGAACTGAGAAAGATGCTCAAGATTGATAATTAACTTAAACTCGTGATTGTTTTGTAAAAATGAAAAAACACAGACAGACCAAAAGTAAAGAAACAAAAACAACGTGTATTTGCTCAGGACGCAAAGGATTACAATTTGCGGCGCGCCGAACGCTTTTTTAAGGCCACGCATGAAAAAACGCACGCCGTCAGCCATTTTTGTTTTTCAACTGGCTTCAAAAAAACATTCTACGCGCGCGGGGAGTACCGGCCCCTGGTCCAGTTGCCTCCGCGTGCTGCGTAAGGTGCATTCGAAAGCGTGTGCAGTCGCGCAGGACTTGTATTTTCAGAGGTAATTTCTTTTAATTTCAGTGAGAAATTAACATTTTACTTTTAAAACTACTGTCATCACTAATTCTGGCTAAATTCGTTTTGTTTTTGTCGTTATGAATTAGGTTTAACTGCGCATTACCTTTTGCTCGAAAAAGGAGACAAATCATGCACTTACGCTGACTTTTGATGATTGTCCATCATTTGACGGCATCAAAATCTCAGCGCGCGTGCGTTGATTTGTCCCATTTTGCTTGCAGAAGTGAATGCGCAGTTAAATCAACGCATGAATTATTAATATACGTACTCGACCCGCGAGTTGGTTATAGGTTCTTCATACACTCGGCGTATTTACGCATATACAGCAGCAAATCCCGCAGCAAATCAGTGAAGCCGTTAAAAAAATACGCGAATGTAGCTCGAGTGGTGGATTGAAAATGTCTAGTTCAGGGGCCGGTAGTCCCCGCGCGCGTGGAATAGTTTTTTGAAGCCAGTTGAAAAAACAAAATGGCTGACAGCGTGCGCATTTTCCTGCGCCCTTAAAAACGTACGGCGCTCCGCAATTGTCATCGCTGCGTCCTTGAGCAAAATACACATTTTAAAACACATTCAGTTCTTTATTGTTTGTCTGTCTGTGTTTTCATTTTGTGCCAAAACAAACAAAACAAACAAGTTGAAGTTAATTATTTATCTCCGGCATTTTTCTTTCCCCGTTTGGTATATTCTGGTCTTTCGTTACTGATTCTTGAGGAATTTACCCCGTCTTTTAAAGATCTGCATTTCAAAAAATAGGTCTGTCAGACAAAGATAAGAACTAATCAAAGAAAATACAACTGAAATAAGAAAAAAATGAGGGTTGACGTTTTAATCGAAGAAAATTGTGAATTTGTGGAAAATAGTTACCTTACTTAAATAGGAAGTAAAAATCAAGAACAAATGTGAACACAAAAGGCAATATATAATTACAAAATAAGTAAAAAAGAAACCCAAAAAAAATCAATATGTATAGCTATCAGAATTTCACCTGTTCCGTTTTTCCCCTACTGAACAAAAAACTATCAGAACTTTTAAAACATTTTCTTTATTCTCTTTTCTTTACTGAAATTTTTTTGCACCTTGTAATTATTTAATAAAGAACAACAAAAAGAGAGAGAAAGAAATAAGAGGAATGAAAAAAAAAAACAACAAAGGTAAAAAAGGAAGCAAAGAAAGAGGGGAAGAATGATAAGGATAACAAATAGAACAAAAACTGATTGCCAATTTCTTGTTTATTATGTTTATGTTCGAGGTCCATCGAAATATAAAAGCAAACTGTTTGCTGAATTAAGACAACAATGTGAGAACATCGAAATCCACGCAGCATAAACTGTCTGCGTACTATTTACGCTGCCATTGTCGTAGAAAGAAATCGCCCAGCAGTCACGCATACGCCAAATTTACCCCAAATCGCTCGAGAATGCCGGGAAATATCCTGCTCCGTGTAGGTGACGTACACAACTACGCAGGCTTCATGCGAATAGGCTAGTCCCAGTAAATATAGGCGGTGGTCTAGTTGAACTCGCGTAATGCGTAATGTGCTTTCGAATGCGTACGCGTCGGGCAGGACTGATTTATTTCTCCAGTGTGGTAAGTTGTTTAATCTCTAGATAAAATCATAGTTTTAAAACTACGTTTAGTCTATAGTTGTGTCATCTTAAGTTGAAGGTGACGTCACTGCGGAATTTATGTTGCGCCCCCATGAATCGCGCGCGCGCTATGCTTGGAATATCAGGAGATGATACGCACGCGAATAAAGGTCGGCACGATCGAGACGTAGTGGGAATCGAAAGACGCATAATGACGTCACTTTCAACTTTAGATGAGAAAAAAACATCTTTGCCCATTCTTCCACCCTTCTCTTTCCTTCCCTCTCTAACTGTTTCCTCCCAAAGTATATTAAGGTGTTTGCGTCGTCAGAGAACTTAGCACAGCTACGGCGCATGGGTATTTCAAATGTTTACCTTGCACCTTGCTTGAATCTGCGTATGGCGCTCACGCAGATTTCGCGGAGAACTCGTTTGTTTCACGCGTACAAATGCGATGTGTTGTGAAAGCGCAAAAGACAGCCCTTGACCCTGCCCATTTCTTTAAGCCATAACAAAAAGGTGTTTGTTGCCCGGAAAAAGAAGATTCTTATTTAAAAAAAATCGCTAAGTCAGACGAACAGTCTCTAGCCGAACTTCAAACAAACGAGAGACCGGGCGTACATCAGCATTCGTGACTAAGTAACGGACGACTTAGACTCTAACAAATACTAGCCCAGGATTGTTTTCAGTTGTAACTAATTTTTTCCCTTTCTCGTGTTTGCTTCTTAAAAATGTTATTGCGTTTTTCTTTTTCTCGTTTAGTCTTATTTGAATTTTTCATTCTTTTTCTCTTTGCTTCTTTTTTACCCTTTCGTTGTTTTTATCCCTCTACTTTTCTTTTTTTTCCATCCCTCTTTTTTGTTTAATTTAAAAAAAGAAAAAACCTAAAAAATTAAAAAAAAAAAATCAGTAAAAAGAAAAGATTGATCTATTCTTCTTGGCTCATGCACTTCTTATTTTGTATTACTTTTTTTCCGCATTTGTTTTATTGATTTCATTTCTATAACCTCATTCAAGTTACTATTTTCACCAGTTTTATTTTCAATTTTTCACTCATTTATTCTTACTTCAGCTGTATTTCTTTGTTGGGTCTTATCTTTGTCTGATACAGACGAGACCTACTTTTGGAAGTGCAGACCTATAAGAAAGACGTTTGGGGGGTGGGGGGGGGGGTGGGGTTTTGTAAATATCTGTAAAATCCCCATAAGTAGAGCAGGTCCAACATTAATCGGGGAACTTGAAGAATATGCTCAAGATAATTAACTTCAACTCGTTTGTTTGTTTTGTACAAAATGAAACACAGACAGACAAACAATCAAGAACAACAACACGTGGTATTGCTCAGTACGCAGCGATTACAATTTGCGGAGCGCCTAACGCTTTTTAAGGCGAATGAAAATACACACGCTGTCAGCCATTTTTGTTTTTCAACTGGCTTCAAGAAACACTTCTAAACCGCGCGGGAGTACGCGGCCCTGGTCCATTTGCACCCGCGTGCTGCGTAAGGTGCTTCGAACGCGTGTGCGTCGCGCAGGACTGTTTGTGATTTTCTCAGGGGTAATTTCGTTTTAATTCCTGTGATAAATTACATTTTTACTTTCAAAACTACTGTCACACTAATTACGGCAAATTCGTTTGTTTTCTTTTCTGTCGTGTAGGAATTATGTTTTTAACTGCGCATTACCTTTGCTCGAAAAATGAGACAAATCAATGCACTACGCTGAACTTTGATGATTGGCCATACTTTGACGCATCAAAATCTCAGCGCGCGTGCCATTGATTTGTCCCATTTTCTTGCAAGAACGACTGAATTCTCATTAAATCACGCATGCTTAAACTATACGTACTCGACACGCGGTTTGATTAGAGGTTATTCATACACTCGGCGTATTTACCATAACAGCCGCCATCATGAAGCCGTTAATACAATACCGAATGTAGCGCGAGTGGATGAAAATGTCTACTTTCCGGGCCGGTAGTCCCCGCGCCGTTGGAAGGTTTTTTTTTGAAGCCCCGTTGAAAAAACAAAAATGGCTGACAGCGCGCGTATTTTCATGCGCCCTAAAAACGTAACGGCGCTCCGCAAATTGTAATCGCTTTCCGTCCTTGAGCAATACACATTTTAAACACATTCATTTCTTTATTTTTTTCTGTCTTGTATTTTCATTTTGTGCAAACAACACCAACAAGTTTGAAGTTAATTATTTTCTCCCCCCCGGGCATTTTCTTTTGCCCCGTTAATCTGGTGCTACTGCTGTCTTGAGGGATTTACCGTCCCTTTTAAATATCTGCATTCAAAAATGGGTCCATGTCTCAGACCAAGAAAAGATAAGACTCATCAAAGAAATACAACTGACATAGAAAAAATGAGTCGTTTTAAATCGAGAATGTGATTTGTGAAAATAGTTTTACCTTAATACAGGTAAGTAAAAATCAATAAACAAGTGAAAACAAAAGGCAATAATTACAAAAGAAGTAAAAAGAAAAAAAATCAATATGTATAGCCTATCAGAATTATCCCTTTTCCTTTTTTGATGGTTTATGGAAGAAAATAAAAAACTTTTAAAAACTTATTTCTTATTCTCTTTCTTTACTGATTTTGTCTCACCTTTTAGTTATTTAATAAAAGAAAACAAAAGAGAGAGAAAGAAATTAAGATGATTAAAAAAACAACAATGGTAAAAGGAAGCAATAAATATGAAGAATGATAATAAAAATAATAACAAAACGATTGCAATTTCTTGTTTATTTAATGTTTTGTCGAGGTCATCGCAACATAAAAGCAAACTGGTTTCATTAAATAAGAACAACAATGTGAGAACATCGAAATCCACGCAGCATAAACTGTCTGCGTACTATTTACGTCTGACATTTGGTCGTAGAATCGCCCCGCAGTCACGCATACTCCAAATTTACCCCAAACTCTCGAGATGCCGGAAATATCCTTCTCCGTGTAGGGTGCGTACACAACTACGCCCGGCTTCATTCGGAATCGGCTTAGTCGCCAGTCTATAGCTCGGTGGTCTAGTTGCACTTCGCGTACTGCGAGTAATGTGCTTTCGACTGCGTACGCTGTCCGGGCAGGACTGATTTATTTTCTCAGTGGGTCTTGTTTTTAATCTCTATGATAAATTAGAGTTTTAAAACTACTGTTTATTCCTATAGTTTTGTTGTCATCTTAAGTTGAAGGTGCGTCCACTGCGACTTTTATGTGTTCGCACCCATGATCGGCGTGCCCTATGCTTGGAATCAGAGCATGATACGCACCAATAAGGCGGCACATCGAGACAGCTGTGGGAATCGGGGAAAGACGCATAATGACGTCACCTCAACTTTAGATGAACAAGGCCATTAAGGTTTTTGCTTCGTCAGAGAACTTAGCTCAGCAACTGCGCATGCGTATTTCAAATTTGACCTGCACCTTGCTTGAATCTGCGTATGGCGCTCACGCAGATTTCGCGGAAACTCTTTTGTTCAGCGCGTACAAATGCTATGTGTTGTGAAAGCGCAGAAGACAGGCTTGACCATGCCATTTCTTTACTCCCTAACAAAAAATGTTTTGTGAGCGGAAAAAGAAGAGTCCTTTTATTTACAAAAATCGCTAATGTCCGACTGAACAGTCTCTAGGCCTAACTTCAAACAAACGAAGGGACCGGCGTCCATCAGGCATCGTTGAATAATTAAAGACGACTTTAGGACTCTCCAAATGACTAGAATTAGTTGTCAAGCCACAAAAATGACGAAGTTAAGTACACAATTGGTCATTTCCTAATAGTCCCTTTTGACTAATTTTGTATTATAAAATTCCTAATTTTCAAGTTGTAGAAATTTGCAATACAAATTTACTCCGAAAATCTTTGAAAAACATTCTTTTTTTTATTTAAACCACTTTTTTAGCCACTTTTGTGGATTTAAAAATATGTGTGTTGAGGAGTTAAACGAAGGACAACATTTTTAGCTTAACGAGGAAAACACGAACGAGTGGAAATCCCTAATGATTTGCAACAGAAACAATTTTGTGTTATCATACTTCTTAATTGTCACTTGACCATGCCAGTTCTTTACGCCATAACAAACAATGTTTTTGGTTGAGCGAAAAGAAGATTCTTTTATTTAAAAAAATCGCTAATGTCAGACTGAACAGTCGCTATGCCTAACTTCAACAAACGAAGAGACCGGCGTCCATCAGCATTCGTTGAATCCCGACGCATCGTACAATATCAGAGATAGGTCCGATAATAATTATACACTAATGGAAAGGATATGAAAAATATGTCACAAAACACTCATAGAGAAAATGGTCCAACTTAGAACGCTCTTTTTGTCCATATTTTAGCACCATAAATGAGACAAATTTCTGTAAAATTACTGCCAAAGTTCAGTGATTGACATAAAATTTCTGTAAATTTACCCTAAAAATGTCTGGAATTCTGCTGCAGAAATAATTTTCGTAAATTTACGGAAATTTTTTAACAGTGTTAGGCACTGCTAACTTGCTAAGGTTCTATCACCATAAAGGTTCTACGAGAACCTTCAAGGTTCTTTTTGTATTTGTTTACGGATATTTTGAAAAGTTTTTAAGCAACGTGAAAGGCAATGATAACGTTTTGGTTTCTAAACCGGGAGTTCTAATAATGTTCCGTGGCAAAAAAAAAAAAAAATAATCCTTTTCTTTCTGTTCTTAGTCCAAGGGGACTGTGGAATCCCGTGGGATTCAAATGATTAAAGCCTAACACCTATTTAGATACATTAAGTAGGTCCCAAGAACAGAAAAAATTTTGATGGAGGAATTCCCCGGGGTGGAGCATGGCCCCCATCTGGTTTCAAAATGGCGCCATTTTGGTATATTTTCAAATCATAAATCGAGTTGTGAATGTGCTAGGAAGCTAGTTTGGTACCAAACTCATGTTAAACACCTACCCTACAACTCCTGGAAAGGGGTGGGATAACGGGCTAGATTTAGAAGCGCCTTATTAAGATGCAGCCATTGGTTTTCAAAATGGCCGCCAATTACTATGTGTATTGTACATTTTAAAGCAGAATTTTAGTGGTGAGTTTCATACAATTTAATTATGGGTGATACCGTCTCCATTAACTAGTCAAGATGTATATAAAGATGTTTCCGATTTTGGGAGAGTAAAAAAGTGATTCTTTCATCCCATTTCTTGTATAATTGTATTTCAAAATGGCAGCCATTATGAACTTGTTACCCCTTATATTACCAAGATTTTTTTTTTGGCCACGCCCATGCTTATGATTTTGAATACCAGTGGGTACCTATGGTCCTCCTCTTTCCATGGATACCAAAATAAGTATGAGCAAACCTAGTATGGCATTCAATTGCAATGATCTGTTTGTAATAAACTATTGCAAGTCTTGCAAAATGTTAGATTCCACAAAAATAGGGGAGGAACATCCAATTTTGCAATATAAAGGTAGGGAAATTGGATTTTTAGGCGTTTTCAGCTTTAAATGTGGCAAATTGACTGTTTCATAACGTTGTAGAGCATAGAATAGGAATATTGCTACCATAAAAGTGTTACCTAAATTATCCTTGGGTGGTACCCCCCCCCCAACACACACACACACACACTATTGATTTGACAGGCATACACTAACCCCGTTGAAGTGCTACCTTGGACAAAAAAAAATCGCTCTAAAAAATTAACAAAAAGAAATGGACAACAATCACCTGGGAAGCATTTTGTGAAAGCTATTTGGAATTTAACGAACCCGGAGGAAAGTTTACGGAGGTGCCAACCCTTGGTAAGACGAGGGCTAAACAAGACAACAAAAACAGTGAGCCCATGAGTGTTGTATTTTAGCTGGATTGTGGAGTAGTTATTTGGTATGAATCTTTAAAAATGCAGTGCAGATTGTTTATTTGGTATGGTCCAAAGAATGTTGATTATAAGCAAGCGCACTATCCATTTGCCTGAGTCCTATATCATAAACAGACCAGATAGGCAGCCTGTGCCCCACCAAACGGCAAAAATGAGCAGATTTTAACTTCTTTAAAAAGTGCACTTGGCGTTGTTTAATTGGTATGAGCCCCACCAATATGGATTTATCATGAGGCAAGCTCACCATCAATCCACCTTCATGTTTTTATTGTTTACCACAATATGACAATGTTCGAAATCACGTTGTCGTCCTCATCTGCCATTTGGGGACATTAGTTAGGTCAACAATTCCTTGAATTCATCAGACGCGATGGAACATCCAGTTATCGGTACAGGTCAGTCCATTATACATTTGTATTACTTTTTGGCACATCAAGACTTGGCCATCAATCACTTCATCAATGAATCATTGCATCTGGAGCAGGAGGCAAATTGTCATCACTGACTTACTTTGCATCCACTAAAACAAAAAAAAACAAAACAAGAAAAAACCCAGGGCCACGGGACCAACCGAACCCGAGAAGTGACCTCCCGCCCCTCCATCTGTAGTAAAACTGCGCTCTGGTAGGTGGCAAACCATACGATTGTGCCTGTTACTTGCCTTGTTGTTACTTGGTGCGACAACAAAATCCTCACATCACGAAATATAAGTCCTTGGTCAGCTTCCAAAACAGATACAATTTCACATCGCTACTTGGTTAATTCCGTACGAGGTAAATACAACTGACACCCAATTTTTTTTTGATGGCAGGCTAATAGAATTGCTTCAGATGATGTTTCTGACACTCCGAGTTGTGAAAGGGCATATACCTTCATCATCTGAGCCAAGTTCTTTCAAGTCTTCCAAAACATCATTTTCCCTTGCCAGCAAATCTCCCAGTGCCATCTGTCCAGGATAGTGGCATGGAAAAGGAGAAAATGCAGCCTTCTGAGCATCCAGAGCATTGTAAATAGGGCACTGTGGTCTTCATATTATATACTCCCTTTGATAAAACTGTATCTACACAGAGGTTTGGGTAGCGCAAAATGGCTAGTAAAAAGGACGTCTGTGTATGGTGAATAAATTTCTTACAGATGTGGCATCAAATGATTGTGTAGCATTTAGACTATGAAGAATCATCTTTGTGTGTTCTTCTTGGATGCTGGTGAACCTACTTCAATTTCTCGATGTGTGGATTTACAAGGCAACAACAGGCACATCAGAGGTTCGGTCGGTCGTCCTCCGACGTGACTAGAGTTGCACTTTACCAGCTATCCCAGGGCCCACTACCACTCAATGTTTGGTACATGAGAATGTACCAAATCCGAAGTTAACCCAACCCAATTACTACGGGTAGAATCTGTGCATTCCCGCCAGTGGTGACATCTTTGATGCTGCCTTCTCACAATGCATGAATTCCTTTGGTGAATGATTGTGCCAAGCTTTGATGTGTCAATATTAATTTGTGAAAGAATGGTCCTATTCTGTACAAACTTTGTGGATGCTTCCTCGAGTCGATGAATGCACGAATGCAGAAAGAGTGACCTAACCAATATTCCCCCACTGTTAAACGACCGTAAAAACATCGTTTAAAAACGGGCAGTTGGGACTCACAATGTGCAAATACTGTACAAAAATGTTATTTTAAACTGGCTATGAGTCAAGCTGCCAGTTAAACAATGTTTTTTATGGTCATTTTAACAGTTCATCATAAAAGTTGATGCTACGATAGTGATAGAAAAATTTTAAACACTTAAGTGTTAAATTCTAAATTTCACAGTAAATTCACACAGTGGAATGTGGGACTCATACCATTTAAACACCTGCAGGGCGCTTTTAAAGAGTGTAATTTTATCTCGCTGTATTGTTTTAATTGTCACATCTACCTCATCTCATCTGCTAATGATATAGGACTCAGCAAATGGATTAGTGTCGCTTGCTTTATGAAATAACATTCATGGGACTCAACCAAATCACATTCTCAAATGCATTTTTTAAAAGATTCAATACCAATATACTACTCCACATCCAATCTAAAATACACCTCCTGGCTTACCCTACAGCGGCAGTTTTAATGGACATACAATAGACTGCGCTACAGTTTTACACTCAGTGGTGTGATCATGGGGGTTTTCTATGTACAAGGACATTGTTTTTGTTTTCCTTCTTTAAACAAGTTTAATCGATGTTTAGTTAATGTTATCCAGAATTCATCTCCATTCGAAACCCAATCCAATACATGTACGATTTATTAACAAGGATACTATAGTGCATCTTTCTCAGGTCAGTGACAGTCTGAACTGCGATCAGTGCCCAAAGCATTAAATCGCGAGTGCTGATTGAAAGCACTGGCGTTTAAACGTGTGGTCGAAGATAGAGTTCCTCTTACTCATACTCCCACCTACAATGTGAAGAACATAACCTCAGTTGACTTTTCAGGCCACATTAGTTTCAAGCCTATTCTTTGTGACCCGGACTTTTTACACCAATGTAAAAAAGGAGATATAATCCGGGCTCCATGACTACAATGAATATGCTTGAGTTCAACCTGAATCAATTGTCCCATTTTTTACCATTGTAGGTGACTATGATCAAAAGAAAAAAGACGGCGGACTATAAAACGTCTACAAACCGGCACTTAGATGTACGACTTACATACTGCCTAAACCGTGTTTGACATACTGACTTGTGAACAAATGCACCATGACATCAGGTCTAGCATAATGCCCTATGATAAACGTATATGGAATAAGTTTTATACAAAATGGCAGCCTTTTTTGAATACAAATTATAACAGATGGATTGGAATAATTATTATTTACTCTCAACAAATCCAAAACAACTTTATTACACCGTTGACTAGTTTAATGGAGACTGTGCCACTTAAATTAATTGTTGTGATGAAACTCACCATGCAGCCATTTTGAAAACAACATGGCTGCCAGTCTTAAGGTTCATTTTCTAATCTACTTTATCCTTTCCGACTTGTGGGTGTTTACATACGAGGTTTCGGCACCAAAAAGTAGCTTCCTCACATCACAAGTCGATTTATGAATTTAAAATATACCAAAATGGCGGGCCATTTTGAAATTAAGATGGCCGCCTCTGCCACCCCCGTGAATTCTCCATCAAACTTTTTCCCTTGTTCTCTGGGGACCTACTTAAGTGTTTAAATAGGTGTGATGCTTTAATCATTGAAATCCCACGGGACTTTCATATCAAACCACAGTCCCCCTAACTATCTACCAAAGAAAACGCTGAGGGTGCTTTATTAACATACCTAGAGTAAGACAAAAGCTGCATCTCTAGAGTTTTTAAGATTCTACTACGACAGGACCGTTTTTTGGATGTGTTTTAGCAAAGAACCCCACAAAATTTTACCCAAGTTTAATCACAGGTTAACGAAATTAGGAAACCGTTTGACCCTGTTTTTCTAATTTTATAACTCAGTATGTCAATTTACGTTTGCCATACGCTCACAACCTTTCTCATTTCCCTCAAGTCTTCAGTGCCCTGTGCGGCAGATCCTAACCAATTAAGTTTTTTTCCGGAGATTTATTGACATAATAACCACAACCTATACAGCTTACACGAAATAAATAAATAATGATCAATAAATAAATTAGTAATAATGCTACACTATAATTTAGTAAATTCTATATACATTGACCCACACTAGACCATTTATACAACAATAAATTAAAACTGTAAAACTGAAAATGTCCCCCTGCATGCCATTTCAAGTTATCGCAACTTTTAACATAATGCCCAACCCTTATAGGCCTAATGTTTTTCTTGACAATATTATTTTGGTATCAAATGATTTATAGAGACCTTAGGATGTCTGTGAACAGAGCCCGAAAGAGGTCACGGTAATTTCCATTTTGTTATGGCCACAAGAGAAGCGTCTGGCCGATAAGCGAAAACTAGCGGTAGATCGCGCCTTTATCAGCGCGATGGTACGCACCAAATGGTGCATATGCGTCTCGGATTTGACAACGCCATGTGCCAAAATAGACGTATTTGTTGACATATTTTGCCATTTATCTGGAAAAGTAATCCCGGCACCCCCTATTTTTATTACATTTTCGAAAAGATCTCATGAAAACCCTGAACATAAGTGAAAATTAAAAAAATCTATCGAATCGTTTTTTCGCTATAACGCATAATGTGGTGCAAATTTTAATTTTCTCATAGACTACTGTAGTAATTTTGGGCGAAACATGCCCTTTTTAAACCATTCATAGCTCAAAATCGAGTACCGTACCCCCCTAATTTTTTTCAAGATTTGTATCTACACACTTTAAAGTAACATATATGTTAATTTAAGCGAATTTCATCGATAGGTTCTCTGACGACGCAAATACCTTTTTTTTCCTGCCGTGTATGAATTAGGTTAATAACTGCGCATTTACTTTGCTCGAAAAATGGGACAAATCAATGCACTTGCACTGAATTTGATGCTTGTCCAATGCACTCCCTCCTGCGGAGCTCGTGCATTAGACGCATCAAAATCTCAGTGCGCATGCATTGATTTGTCCCATTTTTCTCACAAGAAGTAAATGCGCAGTTATTAACCTATAAATAACTTTTGAGATTTTGATGCGTCTAATGCACGAGCTCCACAGGAGCGAGTGCATTGGACAAGCATCAAAATTCAGCGCAATTGCATTGATTTGTCCCTTTATCGAGCAAAAGGAAATGCGCAGTTATTAACCTAATTCATACACGACAGAACACAAAGAATTTGCCATAATAGTGATAAAACAATAGTTTTAAAATATCGTTTATCATGGAAATTAAAAAACAAATTACCCACTGAGAAAATAAACCAATCCTGCGCGACGCACACGCGTTCGAAAGCACCTTACGCAGTACGCGGAGTGCAACTGGACATTTTCAATCCAGTCGCGCTACATTCTCGTATTTTGTTAGCAGCTTCACTGATTTGCTGCTGTATTACCTAACACCTATAGATAATTTCTATCGCTCATCTACCAACCCTGGCTTGTTAGCTCAATTGGCACCGATTTCTAATAACACTAGATAGCGAACGCCAGCTCAAAAGCCGTAACCATCTTTTCCCGCAGTGCGTACTTATTTCCATAGCGTGGTGTACCAATTTATTCATATATTCCCTGATTTACATAGCGTGGTGTACCAATTTATTCATATATTCAGCATTTGCATAGAACGATGTACCGTTTCCAGGCCAACAGGTTACGGCGCATGCGCGTACGCGGGCGGTTTCGAATGGATGACCGTAATGAATATTTATAATTTTCAAAACACGGTTACGGTAGCCGCCTATTCTTCAACACGGGCGTACGCTATCTAGTGTTATAAATAGAAATCTGTGCTCAATTGGTAAGAGCGCCGTCACTAGTAATACGGAGGTTGCCGGTTCGAGTCCTGCCAAGCGCACATGGGTTTTTTTCAACACTTGTGTTCGCTGGCCATCTCCAGGAAAAAAATAATAAATAGTCATCCTTGTCTGCCTGATAACTACGTTAAAACACCATGAATGTCCTGTTGGCGGTTATACGGAAACACCATTAGTCCTGCTGCGAGTACGGAAACACCATAGTCGTGCTGGCGACTTACGGAAACACCAATTGGGTCCTGCCTGGCGAGTACGGAACTATCACTTGGTCCTACTGGTCGGTTTACGGAAACTCCCTTTAGTCCCTGCAGCTCGAGTTACAGAAAACCCCAATTTAGTCTGCTGGCGAGTTATGGAAACCAGGAAAAACATGCAACAAACCAACCCATTTTAACTCGCCACCTGGACTTCCTTGAAAAATTTTAACTCGCCACACAGCTTCCTTGAAAAAAACTAACTCGCCACACAATGCAACTTCCTTTAAAAATGTTTAACTCCGCCACACTGACTTCCTTGAAAATGCTGAGTCGCCACACGGACTTCCTTGAAAAAATAACTCGCCACACAATGCAGACTTCCTTGAAAATGTTAGCTCGCCACACGGACTTCCTTGAAAATGCTGAGTCGCCACACGACTCCTTGAAAAAAATTAACTCGCCACACACAGCCTTCCTTGAAACAAATTTAAAACTTCGTGGGGGGGGGTAACTCGCCGTTTTAACTCGTCACACGGACTTCTTTAAAAATTTGTAAACTTTGTGGGGTGTAACTCGCCATTTAACTCGCCACTCTCTAGCTCGGCCCCTTTTTTTACTCGCGTTACCTGTCCTCACTACCTTGCGTTGATTTACAGGGCCCATAATACTAATACCAAATAAGGACCATATATGTGATATTTTGCTCCTGTCACCACTGACCTCTAACCATGGATAGCGGGTCTGAGTCGCCGATTGAAACAGCAGGAAGTTGCTTTTCTACCTTGGAAATATGGCGGGAAACAATTCATTGACTTTTCCCAGGTGAGGTAGAGTAGCCAAACTCGGGTATATTGTAGTAGGGCACAAGACCCATTATATCATGATTGTAGTGATTTGAGCCATGTGATAGTTTTTGAAAATAAAACAGGTGATATCATGATATACATGCATAAATAAATATTGACTGCCTATATTTGTGCAATAGTAAAAATATATCATTCGGTCAAATTTTGACTGTTCCATTTCACTCGGCTTCGCCTCGTGAAATAGAAAAGTCAAAATATGACCTCATAATATATTTTTACTATTACACATAGGAATTCAATATTTGTATACTAACATCTATAATTCAATCCCCAGGTTCCTCCCCTGGGTCTGTAAGGGGGTAGGAAAATGTAAAAAAGGTCACTATTGCACAAAAGTTCAACATTTTGCCATATTTTTTTTCTTAATGGGATAGAGTAGCCAAAATTGGGTATATTGTAGGAGGGCACAACTCCCTACTAACCATGTAATTCACCCCCCGGGTTCCACCCCTGGGTCTGTCAGGGGTGTGGAAATGTCAAAAAAGGTCATTATTACACAAAAAGTCAACACTTGGCCATATTTTTTTCTAGATGAGCTATAGAGTAGCCAAACTTGGGTATATTGTAGGCAGGCACAGGCCCCTTACTAACCATGAAATTTCCCCCGGAGTCGTCCTCTGTGTCTGTCAGGGGGTAGGGAAATGTCAAAACGTCCATGCATATTGCACAAAAAGGTCAACATTTGGCCATCTTGGTGGTGCTGACATTTAACCATTGGCGTTTGACCTTATTAGAGTTATTATTAAAAGTTGAGCTGTCCCCTTTTAACTATATACTACTCGATTCAGTGGGTTTCATTTAGGGTGTAATGCAACGGATGAAAATAATTTTAGGCACACGTCAAATCGCCACAATCGGCTTGCGGGTTGTAGTTTGTATTGATTAATATATTTTGATTCATTTTGAGGTTTTGCCACTCTTGATTGGAGCTTGTTCACCATCTTATTGAGATTATTTGACATCTCAAAATCCTGGACTTCTGTATCCATTCAGGGGCGGATCCAGGATTTGAAAGACGTCAAAATTACCCGGGGGCTGAAAGGCTGTAACTTGTCCAAAATGGACTGATTTTGCAAGAATTTGCAGAATTACCGGAATCCGCGCCTATCTTTTAACTATAATACAAACTGTTAGAAGGTTGGTCGTGTTTTTCAAAGTAATGTAAATGTAAATGGTACGCCCGCAGGACGAGTGCCCATCTCTCTGTCTTTGGGCCCAGACTCCTCCATGTTGCTGTGGGGGTTCGCCACTCAGCGAGTCTGTTTGACATTCCCAGCATATACTCCTGAGTGGAGAGAAACAAGCCAGGTAAAGTGCCTTGACGACAGTGGGGCTCGAACCCACAACTTTGTGCTTATTAGGCGAACGCTGATCCAACTGCACCACATTGCCCTCTACAGGGGTAGAGGTTTGGTGCAATAATGTTCATGAAATTTGATATCAGGGTATAGCCTTACTTTAGGTCCCTCTTTCTCTATATCAAAATAAGTACCAACACCTACTCGGATAACTTCACAGGTTTACTATCAAACATATTCCCATGAAAGCATTTGACCAAACCTCTACCCCTGAACTTCGGTGACCCTCTTGAGAAAAGTGGTATGCGGAATATTTTTTACTAGGATGAGCGCAAAGAATGACCCCTTTCCGACGCCGTTTGGAACCTTCCATGGTTAGCGTTTTTGACGAGGATGAAGGCCTTTGGGGAGGGTTTGGCAACACTCCTCGATTATAGAGAGTTAAAGCCTTAAAGGCACTATAGTGAATGCTAAAAATGAAAAAAATCCAAATCAATTTTTTGCATACTAAAAGGTATACCGTGAGAATACCAACACAGACCTAATAAGGACATAGATTTAGTCATTACTGTCCAACCGACACATATTTTAACTTAACATTTAAGTGAATGAGATTCAATACCTTTGAACACTACTGTTTTCTCCTTTCGTCAACTTTCAGTTAAGAAAAATAACTTTAAAAAAGAAATTCTGGCAGATTTGTCATTCAATTTTAAAGGCTGACTCCGAGATTTCATGTTGTAGGGCGCCCTCATTTTCAGACATATCGGTAAATCTCATATAGAAAATCACGTCTTTGTTTATAAATTTTCGGATCCGGAATTTTGTTTTACACATATCCTATGGCACTTGTCTACTATACATAAAAAGTTTACTGAATGAAAACGAAAAATCTCAATCATCTCAAACTTTGGAATTAAGCATTTTAGGCGACTATCTCTAGTTCTAGCTGGCTATTTCCAATTAATACCCAGAAAAATTATATTTAGAAATATCCGAGTCAGGCTTTAAGTTACTCCTGCAAATTTCAAATACCGGTATTTTGACTCTTTGGGGTGGATCACTGATAGTGTCTTTAATAATAGTGTGTTTGAAATACTAAAATCCGACACTCGGTTCCAAAGATATGGCTGATTAAAGTACACGAGGTGACACACAACTTGGTAATAAAGCATTTTGTCCAATACTTTTACTTTTTATTATTTGTTTCAACCAGTCCAAATCAACAACATATTGAATCATTAAAATTAAAAAAAAGTGACGATTAAAGCGGCACTGGCACATTTTCACAAAATATGAAATTTCTTCAATTTGCTCTCAAATGATAGTCTAGGCCATTGGAAGAATAGAGATACATTTTACACATAAAATACCATAATCAAAAACAGATAGGGACGGTAATAAGAGGTTAAAACATTCAGGTAATTTATAGGCTAACTTTTAAGTTTTCCATAACTTTAATCAACAAATGTGTATATTACATGAATATCATAGACTCGTACTAATTAATATTAAAACCACAAAGGTCTCAGACCGGTCAAACAGCGTTCATGCCGTGGGAAATATGCATACGGAGTGTGTTTTCTTGTGTTAAGCGTCATTTCCGTCGTCTGCTGAATTAAGCGTCGCCGGCGACGCTAAATACAAAAATCATTCTTTTTACTCATAAGGAGATCGTTTTAAGCTTGTAATTTCAGGCGTGAGATAATACACACATAACCATTATAAAGAGGCTAAAATATCGGTTTTGAGGAAAATTGAGGGCGTATGCTGTAGGAAATGTGCCAGTGTCTCTTTAAATATAGCTCACTTTTATTGTACTGCGATGCATTTCTTATTGACTTTCTCACCCTGCTATATTTAACGAAATTATTTTAAAAATAACAAATTAATGCATCTTTTTCAACACAACTTTGATTAATAAATAAAAGGAACATTTCGTGTTTTATTTTTGTTTCATAAGATATCCTTGAGACCCGCCTTGAGAAAAGGTCATTACCAAAATTTCATTAATTGCTATCTTGCGGCTTGGTCTTAGGCCACCCCCTCCCCACAAAAAAGTTTGTCTCAGCTTCCCTCACGCATAGCTTTTAAAATCAGATTTAGCTCATATAGCACTATGCAGCGGCAGCAATTTTTGAGAACCAATGGAACCATACAAATGAAAAAGAAAAAGTGCAACTATATGGAGTATATACTATTTTTTTTCATTGTGTGAAGTTTGTTTTATGCCTTGAAAATAGAGGAGGGAGTACATTGGAGTGGCACATATTGTATATTTCTAAAAACACCAAGGACAGCAAATACAAAATTGCGGATTTCTTACTAATACGATCAAATTTGCATATATTAGGCACACATGCATTACATGCTAACGGTTCAGATATATAAAAATCTAATTTTTATGTAATTCGATCGAGTGGACGAGGTTGTGAATCACGAAATGCCATTTTAATACTACACACAAAAGCAAAAAAACACAACAAAATTACGTCATTCACAGAGATATAGCCAGAAAACGAAAAATCGTATCGGAATGAAATTTTTGCATAGATATTAGGACGGCTAAGACTAGAAAACCATGTCTTCCGATTTTTGAATTTCTCCTTCGTTTTTTTAGCTATTCAGTAAAAGTGCTCATTGGCCGGCTCCCAGTTGCCATGGCAACCAATGTCCCAGCGAACCTTTCCAAAATTAATGCTATTGTACATCAAACAGTGCTTGAGTTACGTTTGTTAAAAAAAATCTGCGATTTACAGCCCGGACCCAGGTGCACGGTATAAGGCCGTCAACTGCTGCAGGGGGGACGGTGCATCACTCCAAAAAGAGTGGATTTCCACTGAGAATATTAATTAGTCAAAATGTGTCTTATTTGACTAATTAAAAATTAGTCATGCAAATCAGTTGTTTTATCATTCATAATATGTACTTCAATGCTGGGAACATGTTTGCTATGCTGGAAGATAACCTTCCCATATTTTAACTAGTTTTCATAATTACAAAATATTTTCATTAGCTATAAATTTACACTTTAAAATGACAAATTAATTGACTAATTAAAGACGACTTTAGACTCTCCAAATGACTAGAATTAGTTTGTCAAGCACAAAAATGACGAATTTAAGTACACAATTGGTCATTTCCTATTAGTCTTTTGACGAATTTTGTAATATAAAATTCCTAATTTTCAAGTTGTAGAAAAATTTGCAATTACGAAATTTAATCCGAAAATCTTTGAAAAACATTCTTTTTTTAATTTAAACCACTTTTTAGCACTATTTTGTGGATTATAAAAAAATAATGTGTGTTGAGGAGTTAAACGAAGGACAACATTTTGAGGCGTTAAACGAAGGAAAACACGAACGAGTGGAAATCCACCTAAATATTTGCAACAGAAACAATTTTTGTGTTATCATACTTCTTAATTGTCACAGAATAATGTGTCAGAAGTCTAGAAAAATCAACAGTGGGGAACATGTAAAACGTAGGGAGTAAATTTTGTACAGGGGTCAAAGTAAAACAGGTCTAATTTTTTTGAAACCCACACCAACTTACTCATCATCTGGTCGTGAGGATTTTAAAAAGGTATAGTTTGCCATATCTACGGTCATTAGTTTCAGGATTATAGGCTCGTAATGGTTCAAGGTCATCCTGGGGTAATTCTTTCAGAGTGCTCCGATGTTGTCGAAACTAGCCTCAAATTGTTCGTCTGGTCATATCCTATAAAAGAAAATACATATTTGATCTGCATTTGATATGTAAATTAGATGGTAAGCAATAATGACCCCACATATGTACACCATGAATTGTTACATTTTGACCTCTAATCACATGACCAAATGGTGAAACGAGTACAAGTATTATATTCTCTGGTCCTTTACCCCAGGATGACCTTGAACCTTTATTGCCCTATAACTATAACCCGCAGATATGGTATACTTTTTTTAATCCATAGGACACGGCCAAAATGTTGGTATATATAGACTTCAGTACATATATACCTACTTTATATTCCCCCTGTACAAACCTTGCCTCCCTGCAAATTACATGTTCCTCGCTACTTATACTTCTAGACTTTTGATAATATTTTATCTTATTATCATTTCTAAATAAATCAACACCAAAATTGTTTCTGTTGCAATTATTTTGAGGTCAAATCGTTATTTTATTTAAATTTTTGCACTACTCTCTAAATGCAAAAGAGTAAATTGCACTCTTTTGGAGTGACTACAGGGCCCACTCTAAAAAGAGTGAAATTTCACAGCTTTTTAAGAATACTTTTTGGGTCAAATTTACTCTTGATAATTTAACAAATGATAAAATTATATCATTTTGTCAATTATCAAGATCAAATTTGACCCAAAAGTGTTCTTTTTAAGGTATGAAATTGCACTCTTTTTGGAGTGGGCCCTGTAGTCACTCCAAAAGAGTGAAATTCACTCTTTTGCATTTAGAGAGTAGTAGGAATTGCAGAAAAGAGTTACGGATTTGTCGACCTTTTGGTGGAATTATAAAAACAAAATACACACGAATACGTACACACCTATACATATACATGCATTAATTCAGATATTGCCATTTCACAAGCTGGTTTTGTTTTACTGCAATCTATCCAAAAATAAAATTTCGTTCGCATGCCTAAAACTGACATAATATACGCTGAATGTAAAATCTTAAACCTGAGAAAAGTATAACTAATTTAGGTACACTTATCTCATTATTATGTAAGTCTATTCTACTTATTCTTAAAGTCGCATACACAGGGTGTGCGACTCACACATGGCTCAATGTTAAAATCTTTAAAAACGGAATGAAAGATGCCAGCACAACGTGATTGTTTTTAACTCATTACAAAATGTTCTCTATTTCTTTTATATTGAGTTTCGCATAGTCATAGGTTCGGCTAGAATCCTGCATATAGGTCATCTCCTTCTAAATACATCTTTTATATGATTTGAAAACCTAAGATCCATTTTAGATGCATCAGGGGAAGCGTCCCAGTCGTATTCACTTTAAGAGCAGCTTTGAAGATTTTTTTGCGTGTATTCTCAACTATACGATAATTATGTTTGGCCAAATTCATAAGCAGGAAGCGGGGAAGCAGGGGGCGGGATCCCCCACTCAAAATTCTTTCCCTCTCTTTTCCCCTCCCCTATTGAGATCAGGAAAAGTAATAAATTGGTCCAGGAAATCCACTAGAACCAAACTATCAACATGACACATTTAAAAGCAACATTAAACTACTAAACGTTGTTAAAAAAAGGGCAGCCCAAAAATGTTGTTTCCTTCGTGTGCCCCATCGCGTGTCTGGTTACGCCATTGAAAATGGGATGCATAACGTGATATATGGGAAGCAGTTCGTTCCTTTTACTTCGTCTTATCCTTCCGTGGTGGTCGCGGTTTCAGGTAAGCCATATAAAAGAAATATACAAAAAGTACTCCAAAAGACGTGTACGTCAGGAGACCATAAGCAATTCTACCGTCCGTAACATCACACCTGCCCCCTGACTGCTTGATCGCCAGGGTATAAGATACGAAAAACGTGCCCATGATCATCTGCAGTATCTGCAAAGTGGTTATGCTCATAGGTATGAAAGTTGGTGGCTTAAAACCAGCAGCGCGAAACGCATAGTAAGTGTACATTATTGAATGCACTATCAAGTTCATGCAGACGAACCAACGTGACATAGGGGTTCGTCCAGCAAACATGTAAAACGCAAAGATCACAACCGTGGCATGATGATACCAGTGGAGAAATATCAATCTCTGCTTCCGCAAGACGATAAAAAGCGTGTCCACCAACTCCAGGATTTTGGAAAAACGAACAAACACACCCAAATGGAACGGTATTTGGCTTGGTAATATTTACTGTCACATAAACTCGCATGCCAGCCATCTCGGTAGACAATGTTAAGCATGACTGGAGAGTCGCGCAGTGAACCGATGATGCTAAATACCGCAAGGAGGATGTTCCATGCCAACAGTGGTCTCCGGAGTTTAAATGATTCTAATGGTGACATCCAATTGCGACCGACGAAGACAAGAAACACGTAGAGGATGACGACAGGAAAAGTCAAATAAATCCAATTGGAGTCCGTCCATTTTACCCATGAGTCGACGTCGAAGTTATCTTCAAAGTCGTAATTTTGCATCTGCCAGTCGGCCATAATTTTAGTTGTCCGAATTAAGAAGTTGCGACGCAAGTTTGTAGGAAGAAGGCACTTATTTGCAATGCTGGCTGCTGAGAATGTTCAAAGGTTCAGCATCAGGTTGGTCACATAACACCGATTTCAATTCAAATCAAATAGCCGTTCGATTTCAAGAAAAATGAATCGGCCCAAGACAAGTATTTTTTGCAGCATTCGGGCCAGATCAGTGAAAATGGTGGATGTTAATTAGTCAGTGTTGAGAACCATCGCATTATTCGGTTGTTCCTGCAATACATCTATAATATAAGGTCACGACTCTATAAAGTTTATCGAACTAAAAGATAGTGAATGACATGATGGCAATCTAACCAATCAATTAGTAGGGCCGGGGGTGGATCTACTCAAATATTTTTGGTAGGTATGTGCAATTCAGATTTTCAATCAGGGCTGGATTTTGGGACCAAAACGGGGTACTGCGGAACTGAAGTTAGGCCAAAACTTTCATCCGCAGAACTAAATTTTTAAAACAGTCCCCCGATTTCGTCATATTTGAGGAATTTGGAACCGAATTTTCTCAAACCTTAGAGTCAATAGTTGGAGCAACGACTGACTTGTCCAAAAGGGGTGATCGGAACTAAAAGGCGGTCTCAAGACGGCGACACGGCTCTGTACTCCATGTATGTTGACCGAAATCCATGATCACGGTAGCTAGGGACTTGTGTCAATGTTGTCAGTGCCTGATCAACTGAGTGAGCGCATGATATTAGTTTGTTTAACCAGTACATTCAACCCCCATTATTAATTGAGTATTTGCTAACATCGTACCACATTTGGATACCCAGTACAGATAGCAATTCAATAGATCACGCCACCATTAGAGAACAAGAACACAAATGACGCGTTTGCTCTTCGCAAGCGTTCGTTTGTTTGGTATCAAAGTCCTGTTTTTCAGTCAGAACCATGATGATATAGTAAATATCTGTCGAAATATAAAATCGTGTCAATTGTCAAACTGAAATTACACACTCATGGTTTTAACAGTTATAGTGCAACGAGTGGAAAGAATGTTAGCATCTGTCAAACGAAACAAAGCAACACTATTTAAAACCCAATCTTTTCAAATACCTGGATTTTTTTAATGGAGTGATCTATTCGGGTCAATATCAGCAACTAGATATTAAATTTGTACAAGAAGTTCAAAATTAACCTTACGAAGTATTTTAATCCCATATAATAGAACAAAGTTAAGCGCCTTGACAAGGATGGCTTTTATGCATTTTATCACCTTAATATTTTGCCTGTAGTAGTTGTATTTAAATTTAATTCTTGCTGATCCCCAATAGATCAGAATGGGTCGCAGTTGTTGCTTTCTATTTCCAAAAACTTGGTTGAATAAATGTAATATGATTATAACTTCGGTGACGCTCAAAATGCTAATCGGTGAAGGCGTTTTATTTATTACCGTGGTAACTTCATTGGTGTACTATACATTCTGTAAATTTCGGTGTTTATCTTTATTTGTCATCACTCCTTTTTCCCTTCTTTTTGCGGCCTGGGTTTCAGATATGACTGGATGAAGAAGTTGACGAAGAGTACCGCAAATGAGATATACATGAACATGGCATATGCAATTCTCCCGAAGCTAAAATCACACCGTTGGCCCGACCACTTGGCATTCACAGCATAAAAAATAAAATATGTTGCCATAAACATTTGAATGGTCTGCAATGATGTTACAGACATGGCGATAAACTTCGGCAGTCTGAAGCCAGCTGCCCGTATTGCATAGTAAGAATACATTAGAGAGTGCACGGAAAAGTTCATTACACTGAACCATCGCGCAAATTCGATCTTGCCAGAGTATTCATAAATTGCAAATGACACCACGGCAGCGTGATGATACCAGTGAAGAAAGATTAACTTCTGCTTTCGCAAGACTATGAAGAGTGTGTCCAATAACTCGGGCACTTTCGAAAAACTGAATATTAGTCCCCAGATAGAGCGATATTTTGCATGGAAGTATGTGTCGTGACAGATACTGGCGTGCCAACCGTCGTGATAAAGTATGTGAAGCAACACCGGAACATCACGATATGCTCCAAAAATACTAAAAAGTGCCGCAGCAACATTCCAGGCGAGCAAAGGGCCGCGGAGGGAGAACGCTTTTCGTGAAGACATGTACCAGCGACCTGCAAATACTAGGATGACATACATAATGGTAATAGGAAAGCTGTAGACTGCCCAGTACTTATCCAACCATGCCATCCAGGCATCTAAGTCGTAATTTTCCTCAAAGGCGTAGTTGTTCGGCATCTCCCACTCCAACGCTTTCTCCATTTTTTTCAAATTCATTCTTGATCGCATGATTTTCGCTTTCTCGGTTCTCTCTATGATAATCTTTGGTATTTATACGTTAAATCAACGATAAATTTTGGTGAATTCTCGAAGCATTGAAGAAAACTGATATGGATTTATGTCTGTACAATTTTCAGATCAGTTGAATGGATGTCGTATGATAATCACGAAGGTGCCGTGTAATCAAAGTTCAATCTGAGTTAAGGTGTGGGCCTGTTCATGTCTGTGTTTGCCCTTAACCCTCATGCAAATCAGGAAGTCAGACGAGGCATCTGACTGGGCAAAATAAATCATCACCATCCAGTTGGATATGATTCGATCGGTGTCACATCTGCGATCACTATTAAGCAATTCAAGTACTTGAACAAAATACTCGTTCCCTTCTTAATTTCCAGGAGAGCGATTTATAAAGTGAGCAAAAGGATCAGAGGTCGCGTGGGGTCTTTTAGGTCTTCGTGTAAATTCCATGCTTCTTGCGGCAGTGTTCTGTACTTCTATGGTGACTTTTTTCATGCAAATGATGTGTCAAAATGCGCCCAATGAAATGACGGCTCAATCCCATTACCAATTGATTTTTCTTCGTTTTTTACATTTAATAACATCAATGACTTAGAAGCAATAACTCAAACTCCAAGAAACAGTGTCGTTTTCGCATATGACTGGCGATTTTATATTAATCTGTGTCTACAGAAGATCTCGTTACACTACAAGAGAATCATCCTCAATCATTTTCAAATCATAATAACACTCACGTATATGGCAAGCTAAAAGGGTTCCCAACACGTTCTTTCTTAGCAACGGGCAATGCGTCAGAAAACAATGCGTTGCTTTATACCTAACCAAATCAGAAAAACGAAAAATCACCGCGTTGCCAATGAAAGCAACAACGCCTTGCTTTCAGACAGTACGCGTTGCTTTCATTCAGCAACGCTTGCTTAGCCAACCATCCAAAAGAGAAACATCCTGCGTTGCTGAGCCACCTCAGAAAGTGTAAAAGCAGCGCGTTGCTTTCAGTCAGTGCTTAAAGCGTTGCTTTTCATTAGCCACGCGTTTGCTGAACAAAAAGCATCGCGTTGCTTAGCCAACCATCAGAAAAGTAAAAAGCAACACGTTGATACGCCATACAATAGGAAAGTGAAAAAGCAACGCGTTTTCTCTTGAAAGACGCGTTTATTTAATTAGCAACGCTTTTTCAACTTGTCTGTGGAGTGTATACTAAGCAACGCGTTTGTTTTTCTGAAAGCACGCGTTGTGACCAACGTTTATAACCCCTTGTTCGCCTGGCCATACACGTCATCTAAACTTAGCGGTTGAATGATTGTTTTAAGATGCACATTACATACAAAGACGATATCCTCACCTAACGAAAGTGTTCGATGTTAATTCTATGTTAAAAACTCAATTGTATTCTAATTTTGCATAATTAATCAGTTTATAGCCTTCCAATATTGCACCAGAAAGTGTAAAAATCGGCATTATTTATTAACTACTCACCTGGCTATAAGTTTAACCACGCCCCTGAAAGCAGTCAATATTTGTATAATAGGACCTCTTTCTACTGGATACAAAAGAGCCATTGATACTTACAGAGATCATGGACAGCCACTGACCTCTACACATGATAGCGGGCTGCCGCCTCCGTTGAATAGTCTGCGATTGAAACCACAGGAAGTTGCATTTTGCCCCTCACAATGTGGTTTTCACGTTCTTGTCAAAGTTAATATTGCAACGTGAGATTTCAAAATAACATGTGTCCCGAAAAAATTTGAAAATTCTGATTTGGGCACTGTTTGTAAAGCTTTATATTCAATAATATCCCCATCTGTAAGGACCCTTAAGCTGAAACTGCTTTTTGGGTACAAAAATTGTGAATTTCTAATTTTGTATAGAGCAAATACGAAATTCAGCCTATGTTTGTCTATTGAAAATATAAGCATATAGAATCACCTTTGTTTTCATTTTAAGTTTTTTCTGTAACCAATAAAAGTAGGCAATCTATTGCGCATCTAATCTATATGAAATCACTACTATATCACAGAAAATATGGCTGATTGAAATCTCTCGTTTCACCTTTAAAGGATTTTTGTATAACAATAGAACATCTGTGTGGAATTAATTTTTTTTTTTTTTGTCCACCAGCAGGTGTATGCATTGTTTCCCGCCAATTTACTAAGGCGAAAGCAACTTCCTGTTGTTTTTCAATCGGCGACTCAGACCCTCTACCCATGTGTATGGTGCAGTGGTAGACATCGCCAGCTATAACAGCTACATCATACAATAAGAAAAACAGTGGTTTGTCAAAGAAAACCAGCGGTGACAAAAATTGCCTGAGAAAATTGGTCCATCTTCCTGATCAACCTTCCCAACCAATGCAAGCAAAACATTGACATGGCAAGCTTAGATGGATATGAATTCTTTGAGATTTTGGCCAGCATCTACACTTCCCTGCAGCAAAAATAATAGCTGCAGTTGTCAAAATTAGAGGAGTCCATGCAGTTCCGGTCACCAAACTTAAAGGACTTTGAATATTTTGTGGGGAAAATGTTCGGGAATGAAAATGATCCCCGCATAGCAGGTTTGGAGTACCAACATCTACCATCAAAGAAAAGGAACGGCGGATTTTGATGGTGTTTTCGACATTTTCTGAAGAAATCCATCCTCTATTTGGTAACATCAACTTTCAACAAAACCATGGAAACAGTGTACTGCACACTTTCCAAAGACCCCTACAGCCCGGGTCACAACATTCGGTGAAAGTATAAGTTTTGCGGACAGTTTTTCTTTAGTAAAAACCAAGAGGGTGTATTGAGTCAATCCCACAATGCACCAGTTTTGGGAAATTTTACCTCAATAGGGTCATGTGATCCCACAAAAATCCTATTCTTAACACATATTTTACGCTCATTTTAGCCCACAAAGCGTTAGTACTTAGTGAATTTTTAGCATGATCATGAAATGTCTTGTGGTTCTTAAACTTTTGGAACATTTTTTATCCCTAAGTACTGACATGTGTTTAGTACAGTACAGTATAGGCACATTGCAATGCATCATGGATTGATTCAAAACACCCTCTGGTAAAGACCGCTGTCACTGCATCGATCGCGGCAAAGAGATAAGATCACAGACCGTCGCAGTCTAGCAGATTATATGGGTTCTCATGCACCCGCCTTAAAATATATAAAAAAAAACTGCCCCAAGGGGTCCGTTCTGCGGCCATCTTGGATATAAAGAGATCAGTCTTATACGGCGGTTCGATTTAGTTGAACAGTATCTCTAATGATTCGTCTCATCATCATAAAAACCAGTCTAGCAGATTATATGGGTTCCCATGCACCACCTTAAAATTCTAACATGATTTTTATTCTTTACAACATCTCCTTAAAGAATTTTGATGTTACCAAAATCAAATATTGTCCCCCGTAGGCTGTTTGGCGGTTATCTTGAATCTAAACAGATCAGTCATATAAGGGTACACACAACCTTTGCACGCGCCATAGACTTGGTTGTAAATGATGGTCAGAATAATGGCTATAACGCGAGTTACCTGTGTTTTTGGAAATACGAATTATATGAATACAACCAATAGAGATTATCTACCACATATCAACTTTGAGGATAACATTTAGGTGGACTTATTTAGATATTTACTGATTGTGCAGATGTCGTATTTCGCGGGTGCACTTCCGAAATATTAGCCTCGCATGCGCCTTGTGTGTTTATACGCCGCATCACTTTGATTTCATTCAAATTTCGATGTGTCTTTTCAAAATTGTCAGTACACATTCATCCTATTGCTTAAATAACAGTTGGTCAAACAAAAGCACCGAATTATTAAGAATATCTCACAATTTATACACAAAAGAGGTCGGACTGATAAAACCATCGGACTGATACAGGCTGTGTCCACTCTAATGGGTTGTACCTTTTAAAGCGTCGATTAGTTGAAAAGTATCGCTCATAATCAGAAAAATATATACTTGGCATAGTTCTGTGTGTACTACAGAGATAGGGTGAAAATGTTGATAAAGGATATTGAATTGTTGTTCATTGTCAGGGGGCCAACTTTCAAATGAATGGATCTTGACCAAATTGGTGTCGTTAACGTTATCATGAGCAATGAACATGCGCAATGAAAGTATAATTTGCAATCTGGGATGTTCAGTTAGGTGTTAAAATTCGATGTAAAAGTTACCCAGTTTACCCTCTTGTCAATTTCCAATTGTTTTGTATAGGAATTAAGGAATACTCGTCTCTTTCCTAAAAAAATTATACCAAAACGGAAGATCTAAATCATGGAAACTGTACATTTCCAGATTGTAATACCAACAATTTGCAAATTTTGTAAGATTGAAGCATTTTGAAAATTTGGACATGTGCAATGACTAATCAAAAGTTAAACGACCTTTATCACATTTCCATCATATCTCTGTAACTCAACATCACAGTTATGCCAAACTATATTATTTCCGATCTTATGGAGGGACGATAATTATATTTGGGATACTTTTCAACTAAAAACGACCAATTTATTATATGACTGATCGTTAGATCAAGATGCGCCGCCAACGCGACGTGGGACGACGAATATTGATTTGGTAACATCCAAAACTTAAGAGATGTCGTAAAGATTCTAAAAAATCATGTAGAATTTAGTTTAAGGGGCGGGGGTGGGGGGATGCATTGGATCCAACGCTAGTACACTAACCGAAGTAGATATAGTGGCATAATTGTGAGTTCAGTTAACAAGATATGGGTGAAAATATGTAAGAGGCAATGACTTGATGGTCATTGTACAGAAGCCAAACTTTCAAAAATGCACGTATCTCACAACTGGGTGTACAAGTGTTGGATGGAACGTTATGTTTGGACAAGGGAATATCTATGCAAATGGGGCGCCCGCAGGGGAGGCAATCTTCAGTACTTGGCGTTTGGGCCAGACTCCCTCATATATAATGTTGTGTGAGGGGGTTCGCCACTCCTCCCGCACGCGAGTCTATTTTGCATTCCAGCATATGCTGGTACCCATATACTCCTGGGGTGCAGAGAGGCGCGAGGTTAAAGTGGCCTTGCCCAAGTGCACCAACATTGGCGGAATAATCTATAGGATTGGTGTGTAGGTGGAAAAAATTCGGTGTAATATTACCTCTTGTCAAACCGGGAACAGGAAGTACCCGGTTAACATGCGAGGCGAGTATGGACTGGAAACCCAAACGCACATGAAATCGCAAAATGCCCGAACCTGGGACCAGAGGGGTGCGAAGCGAGGAGACCCACTGCGCTAATCCGACCCAAGTCTAAGTGCTGTTTATTTAGGGGGAAAAAAAAAACTCTCCTTTTCATTTTAGCCTTATCTTATTCTCAAGGTCACATATCTAGAGTAAGTAGTTGTGATATAGGATTTACAGATGGTTCTGACGTAGTCTTGTCAAAGACTCGGTTTTTATTGTCGTTTGGGATGGGGATGGGGGGGGGGGACTCAAGAGGGTCGCAGAACCGGCGTTGGTCCCTTTAGCTAGAGTACCGGAATTTGTCTTTTAATAGAGTAATACAGTTACAAGGTATGTAACACAGCCTAGCTTGATGCGGAAACGAATAAATAGCAAGCCTATGCATTCAATCTCTAATCGCTGCTAATTTGCATGGTTGTGCGGAGCTTACATTTAGCATTACCACGTCTTAATATATAGCCAAACTGACTATGAAAGAAAGTTTTATTTTAACTACAAATTGCAACAGAATCATTTTTGTGATATCAAGTTCTAAATGTCACAGAATGTGTCTAAAAGGTAGTAGAAAAATTAACAACGAGGAATTGTAAAAAATGGGGAAGTTTGTTAATCTGCCAAATCTACCGTCATTAGTTCCAGGAATTAAAAGGGTCGTAACGTTCCAAGGTTAATCCTGAGTTAATTTTTACAGAGTGCTCCGATTTCTGGTCATAATCCTACAACACAAAATGAATATTTGCTTATGTACGTGACAAACATGTTTAGTTGGGTATTCAACGAGATCCAATCTAGAAGGTGGGGAAGAAGTTCGAAGACGTTTTTCTAGAGTTTGAGGGTGCTGACTCACATTTGGTCCCAACCGCGGGAAATGTGGGAAACTTTGTATAATAAAGGGGGTAAAAAATTAGTACCAGAGTAAATTTGAAATCAAGTCAAATTTGTGTTTAACTGTTAGACACAATGTAGTTTCTCATTATAAGATTAAAAAGTTAGTTGCTGAGGTTCTGGACTTAACAGGTTAGAGCCCATTAAGGGTCCAATGTATCCTGGGGGGTAAACGTTACCAAGTGCTCCGATTTCGTTTGAAACTGGTGTCTATTTTGTCTTGTCCTTATTACACTGTTTAGCATTTGGTTTCGTAAAATCGTGGGCAAAAATAGTAACAAGGTCTACATGGTCTATAGGGGTTACCAAAACTTGACCTCAAAGTGTATACAGAGCTGTCACCCTAAGAATTGAAATGAATTTTCTACTTCAGCATGACCAGGCAATATTTGAATTTACGGTTTCAACAAAAAATCTGAGCACTGATGTTTTTGGCCCAAGATGAACCTTGAACCTTATTAGGGCTATAGCCGTTGGTACTAAAGGTGGGGAACTATACAACCTATACTTTTTAAATCATTATAATAAGACAAATACATTGGTGTACATTGTTATGACTAGTTCTCGTGGACGCCTAAGGTCAGAAATACCGTCAAACAACAAATAAGTGAAGCCTGTGCACAAGGATTCTAGAGTATATATAATAAACAGTTTAATGATTCTACTTGCTTTGGTTCAAGAATTGGTATGTCCAAAAATAAGACATATAATTACAACAATTTATATACTTATAAAGAGTTCTATATCCTATGTTGAAGGCGTTTGCAGTTCAACGAGATATGTCCTCACAGCGAGACTCCAAAATGACAGCGCACAAGTTCATACACAAAACTCTCAGGTAATAATCCAAGGAATCTCTCAGTCATGAAGTAATCTTGTCCAGGCAGTTCAAGACGGGACAAGGTTTTAAAATTAAGCTCTAGGCGATAATAAATCCAAATATATTAGTTACAAGATAATCACCACCGATTTCTATCTGTCCGACACTATTGGAACCTATTTTGATTCGCATGCACTTTCGGCTTTCAAGACTACAGTAGAATAATTAAGCAACTCTTGCTCACATGGAATTATATATCTGGCACTAGGTACTTGATGTCTTCTTCTCCTTATTACATATTAACACTAGCTACTTATACTCCTTGTTAGTAGTGATGCTGGCAGGAGTCCTTCCATGATATAGTATTTAACAACTACTCACAGATAGATCACCCTACAATAATCATTCCCTCATTCTCATGGCAAATACATAACCTGAATCACATAACTTTCCCTCCTATACCTCGTGTGGGGGACTTCCCTGATCTTACAATTTTTGATCTAAAACATAAACAAGTTTCTAATTAGCTCCTTGGGGATTCCTCCACTTCCCCTATTGGGTGCAATCTAAACAGGTGGCACTTAGCAAACAAACTGGGGTTTCCCCTTTCTCCGTTTTATAGTAAACAAAATTACGTTTCCCTGAGAATCTCTTCTCAAAAATTGAGAAAAAAAGATATTTTTAAAGCAGAAAAATGGAGGTCCTATATAACAACATTTAAACAACATTTGACTTGATTTCAATGTACCCTTGTACTAATTTTTACCCCCTTATTTACAAAGTTCCCCCACAATTCCCAAAGGTTGAACCCAACTTCTGATTCAGCCCCTCTCAAACTAAGAAAAACATCTTCAAATCAAACTTCTTCCCCCACCTTTTTCTAGAATGGGATTCTTGTTTATACCCTACTCTTAGTGTGTAATTATTAATACAAGTATTAATGACCCCATAGATATTTAGCCATGTTACATTTTTTTGAAACTGCTACTAATAGACCAGTTAACATCTTGACGTCGCATCATTTGTAAATAACATGCCGCTCACCCTCGCATGTCACACATTTCGAGATCACAGCTGTCCCAGCCTAGTAAACAGTGCTTACAGGCCCCGGGGGGGGTGTAATCTCATCATCTATCTGTGGTGGAACTTTCGCGAACTTTTTTCTTAAAATATTTATCGGAAGATGGAACTCACATTGTGAATATTTAACGATTTATCTGAAACATCGCAGAGCGTAATTGGAGCGACTGAAAACAAATCTGAGGAACAATTACCCGATCCTTATAGTTAGAATTCTACTGTTCGGAAGATAACAAAAAAGATTGCCATCCATGCACTACGGCGACATGTAGATCGTCACCTCATCCACACAGCCAAGCCCTTTACGCACGAGTCTCAACGCATACAGATCCTTGATGCTTATATAATACTTGGTATATCGTTATGTAAGAAGTGCTCTTTAACCAAGTTTCCTAACTCCCATTTGTTGTCATTCGTGCCCTGGTTCACGCGGGCTAAGCCAAATGCAAGAGTGCATTGAAGGATTCTGGTGGGCTCCAAAGTCATGGACAGATTCTTACGCAACTGCACGTGTAGGCCACAGATGGGTCGTACATGACATGTACAGTTTTCATGATTTAGAACTTTGTTTAACTCCACATATTATGTACTGTCCATATCGACAGTCCTGTAAACTGCCTATTTAAACAAAAAACCAATTGGGAACCCCCCCTGGGTCCCCCCCCCCCCCCCCCCCCCCCCCCCCCCCCCCCCCATGAGGTGATGATGGAGATTATAGCTCCCGATGCCCTAGCATACCTGGACTAAAATAACTATCACCCGGAGGCGTAGTAGGCCAGCATGTAATGTAGGCCTATATAGTTTACTAGGCCTACATATATGCTAGACCTACAATAGTCTGTAGGGCCAGTATGGCTAGGCCACGTGGGACTATATCTCCATTCATCCACCAATATAAGACCAGTCAATTTCGTTGTATATACCGAATACATAGTCTTTGTTCAGCTGATTGGTCAAAACTAAAATCCCGTGACATTTTAATTTTCTAATTATTTCGCGTCCCAGCTCCTACTCTAGCATGTCTGATGTATAGGCCGACTACCAAGCCAAACACAGACCCCTAGCTATGCCCAGGCACTGGAAAAATTTGGGAATCAAGGAATCTCTTCCAGGAATTTGGTCATTACCGAGGAAAATTGGGATAAAGAAATACCTACAGAATGGTGGGAATCCTTAATAATTGGTGGGAAATTTGCCCTGCTTCCTGGGAAATCAACAGTTTTCCAGGCCTGGCTATGCCTAGGCTTGGGTATTTGAGAACTGACACGAAAAAATAATACCACAATTTCATAGAGGGCCTGCTCACCAATCATCTTGTCCTAGCTGAGTGGAAGTTGAAGAGAATGGATCCATTCCAAATCAAAAGTAATATTTTGTTTTCAAAAAAGTACTTGGTAAGCTTCCAACGGATGAGCTCCATCGTAGAACTAAGTCGTATCACTCTCTCATCAGTGACATGTTTTGTTTGCTCTGCCATATCCTTCACATTACCTGCATCCACTTCTATTTTTTCTGTTTCATCACCTATATCGCTCACTCTGCTAACAATTGTCAGATTAGAATAAAATTAAACACATTTGTTTAAGAATTAGTCAGCTAGTTATTTCATTCAAGTCTACATCTCATGTGAGTGCCAAGGGAGTTACCACCCTCTATTTCTGTTCACTAATTACATGTATTGATACAAAATGAAATTCAAGATGATCCTTTTACACAACATTATAATGAATGCTATTTTAGCGTCAAAAATTTTCTTAAGAAAACATGCTTAAATTTAATTACTCTTTTTTTGTGCACCCTGTATATTCACAAATGCCTATTTAATGTGCTACCAATAACACATTGCCTGAAAGGGTTATTAGTACATTCATTCCAATAATTATGAAATATATTTTTTGCATTTTCAGAATGTCTGGAATAAGCAGTGTTTAAAAAGAACATTTTTTTTTATTTACTTTTGTGTCGTATCACATCACCCTGTATATTTGTTAGTACACCATGAATATCCATTCAACTTTGCAGATTTACATCCTATCATATGCTCTTCATAAAAATGTATACATTTGTATAATTTGGATCACAGCTTTTGAGCTATAAGGAGATAGGGTAAAAAATGCAGTCGATTTTTCGCCTTTGGAGTCCTTCTATTAGACAACCGACGGAACAACCACTGTCGGCAGTGTTGATTATGCAGGGTGCAGTAAATATAAATTAATTAGAACAATCTTTATTGTGAATTCAAAGCGTGTTATTACGATAATAAATTAACCTCAACCGATCTACTATACAGCGGTATACAAAGTAACCGCTAATGTTTTGCCTGGCCGACAGCACTTCCACTTCCCGCTCACGTGATCGACTCAGAACGTAAACAATGTTCACTGGTCTAGTGGTGCGTGACAATGGGAAATGAACGCAAGTATTATACTATGAGGAGCTGGGACCCAGTCAAACTCATCGTTTACCCCTCACTACAGAAAAAAGGTTTGACACCTTTGGGTAGTTGGTATGGACCCTCTCTATCCCGTTCGCGGTAGGTAGTACTCTCTCAAAATGTGGTATCACCTTTTTCAATAGCTCGGGTCAATTTAAGTTTACACAGGGTCAAATTTTTAAAATGCTCCATCACGTTGAAATATATGCCATTTGTCTGTCTAGTCATTAGGATTCCAAAATGTATAGTTTGTAAACCATCTATGACCATTGTGGGAGTTATGGGGTAAAATGTCAGTAAGTTTTGATTGAACAAGATGTTTTGTGTTTTGGGGCCATTTTGATTTTTTGGCGTTTCCCAAAAATGCTCAAGGTTCTCGTCATGGCATCCATCGATTCAGAATCGCATTCAAAGATTGGTCTAGAAACCGTTGAAAAACTTAATCTATAAAACAAGTTTGAGAGGGTTATCATGAGTCTGTAGACTGGACTACTTATTCATTTCCATCTTAAAATACTCACAACTGCATCAAGAAGCTCTAAATTAACTGCTTTCCTCCTGAAAAAATAGGTACGGATTCCACAATCTGATAGTTCCTCCTTTAAGGAACTGTCAGTATGACCAGTCGATAAGGAAAATATTGTTTACTTTGTTTACATTAAAATGAATTAAAGTCTAACTTTAAGGCTCATAACTTGACAACTGAGCTACCTATGTACATATGAACTGCTCATGAATAAGCTCTTTCAAATACAGCTTTTCCAGAAAAAAATGCAGAGCTCCGCCGTCTGACAGCCCATTCAAGGAACCTGTCAGTAGGAACTAAAAGTCGCTATGAGGATTGTTTTTTGAATAAGTGCATGAAAAATGAGTCTAACAACTTTCAAAGGTCCTTAACTCGTGAAAACAAAAACCACTATACCATACTTGTTTGTAGTCTACTACCCTTTGCCACCTCCCGCAGTTGATAGTAAGAACTAAATACTTCCATCAAAGACATAGCATACAGCAGTTAATGGTTAATCAAGATTTTAATGTGGGTAAACCTTCGAAAGTCGGGAAAACGATGTCGGAAACCATTTTTTATGCACTCGGACTTTATATGGGGGGGGGGGAATTGGAAAATTTTTCAATCTATGTTCTTTGTTTTTGAAAACCGACACACATACAATGCCTGCCCTCTTTCCGTACTTTATTTTTCTGTATTTCTTACTTTATATACAACTTACTTTTATTTTTAGTGACGCGACCATTTCCATATTTTCCTCGGAAAACGTCCGTATTTTGTTCGCTTCATTTTCCGTACGGAATGCGACAAAAATCCTACTATAGTATAAGGCAGTGTGCACTTGTAGGTTTCACTTTTAAAGAAAACTTACTTCGCTCAATAGCAGCCCGACTAAGACAAATAACACATCCAAAATGGGAGTGATATTTTGCATTTAGACCACGTTCAGAATCGTTACGCCGTAATAGCAGCTAAGGGTTAATAAATATATTCTTAAATTTTCCACTGCCGTTGTGTCGCAAAGGGATTACAATCTACTTTTTGGTTTGCCATGATATTCATTTTAATCAAAAATCAGTATCACACAGTGACTGCAGTTTTCAAGGACTTTCAAGGACAATTTGTGAATTTCCAAGGTGTTTTCAAGGTCTGGAAAAGAGATTTTGAAATTCCAGGGACTGTCAAGGACCGTACGAAGCCCTGACAGACTTTCAACGAAAGAAAACAGCAAAATGGACCCCCCCTTTTCGGTAAGCCTAACGTGCTTTAAAATATTCCGGTTGCTTCTATGAAATAATGATCAATGATTCGATAAATGCATTTTGAAAAACACCTCAATCATGTAGTACATCAGGCCCAGAAGAGTTTGATCAAACGAACGAAGTACCAATATCTGAAAGGGGAAAATTAAGCGAAAAAAATATAACTTTTGCAAAATATGAATGTCTGCGGAGACCCACTGCTGCGTGTGGCCCCAGGAGGGTTAAAGTTACTATGCGGGGGTCAAAAGTGTTGGAACTGCTCCAAATCTAATTGATATAGCTCAAAATAATTATTCCTACGTACCAGAGTAAAAAGTCAATTGGGTCACACGCGTGTGGTGCTTCCTTTCCGAGATATTTGGGAAAACAGGTTAAAGGTCATTTGTGTGTCCATACTCAACTTTACGGTCAGGCCAGAACTTGAACCATATCTCCCTGGCTATCTGGGCTGACCGTCTAATACCTTTTTGTGTCAGAAAGGGTCCAAAGCGCCAAAATGCTTTGAAAACTTGTGATCAAAAGTTATTAATTTGTAACTGTTGCATGAGAGTACGTTTCGCTGTACTGGTAACGACCATAGTGTATGGACTGTAAATACCAATTGACAACTGGGTAATTGGAATATTTCTGGGGTTAAATGACAGGTTATGTAATGTTTTCCAGCAAGTAGCTCAGGTCTTTGATACAATCGATTGGATTTAAAGAGACACTGACACATTTGAAAAATAGTGCGCCCTCAAGATTTTTCAAAATCGATATTTTTTTGCATGGTTGTAAGGCTTTTATATACAAAAGCCCTCACCCGAAATGATTAAGACCAAATCAGCTTCCTTATGGGTAAACAGAACGATTTTATAATTAGCGTCGCGGCGACGCGTAATCAGCAGACGACGAAAATGGCGTTTAACACAAGAAACACGGATGTTTCCCACGCTATGCACACTGTTTGATCGTCTATAACCTTTGTGGTTTGTGTATCAGTGAGTACGAGTCAAAAATATTCATGAATATACCACATTTGTTGATTAAAGTTACGGAAAACTTAAAAGTTGGCCTACAAAATTACTGGATGTCTTATCCTCATATCAATTCCCTATCTGTTTTTGGGTATGTTATTTTTATGTGTATAACCCATCTCTGTTCTTCCAATGGCTAGACTATCATTTGAGAGCAAATTGAAGAAATTTCATATTGTGTGAAAATGTGCCAGTGCCGCTTTAAAGCGATTAAGATGATAGGCGATTGAACAATTATATTTGAAGTAGCAGTTGAACCATCTTTCTCATCTCTGCAACTTCCAACATACAACGGAAACGAAAATTGCACACGGACCCCATGCTATTTGGATGCCATATTGAAAAATGTTCAAAAAACTCGTGGATGATCTTTGCGACGGTAGGCTTTCAGAGCTAGTCAAGCAGATTGCATAAGATTCCCATGCACCCCTGGCAACTAAATTCTAACATGATCTTTAGCATCTCTACATCTTTAATTTCTATGTTATTAAAATCAAATATTGTCCCAAGGGGTCGTTTGGCGGCCATCTTGGGTCTATATAAAGTGGTTCGATTAAGGCATATTTGTGATGTTCAGTTGCAGTAATATGGGTAGAAATGTGATGGTCATTTAACTTTGATTGGTCATCGTGCAGACGGCCAAACTTTCAAAATGCATTGATCTTGACAAAATTGGTGTTACGTGGTTGGTATTAGTATAAGCAATCCAGAAATGTATAGTCTGCAATATCTAGGATGTTTAGTTAGGTAAAAATTCGATGTAAAGTTGCCCATATAAAACTGGTTATCATTTTGAATGGGAATCCCTTTCCTAAATAATAAACCAGACTGGAAGATCTTATATTATGGAAGGTGTATCTTTCCAGATTGCTTATGTTCATACCAATAATTTGACACAAATTTTGCTGACATTGAAGCATTTTGAAAATTTGGCCCCTGTACAAAACTATCTAAAGGTAATGCCCTTTCTCATATTTTCACCCATATCTCTCTAACTGAACATCACATGTCAAAATATATTCAAGGCGAGTCAAAAACTTCGACCCTGATTGTGTCAGTCACTTTGAGTTTTTAAGTAGCATCTAACATACGTGGTATCATCTTAATGCTAAGTTCATTATCTTTAATTTGCTGCAAAGATCGTTCACATCGGTTAGGTAAAGACCGAGCTAAACGCAGAATAAATTACGCCATTTAACCTCACAAAATTCAGTCACAATTTACCATCGACGCCCTCCTAACGTCCCTCCGTCCTCATCACTCATAAAAATCATTTGAAAAATAAATTTGATGCATGTATCAGTTTCTGAAGGAGTTGAATGGATCTTACCATATGAAGGAATAGACATAGGTGACCACCTTTAGAGGTTTAATGTATTTTCTATATTTGTAGAAAATATGCAACACCTTGAAAAAAGTGTTTCAAACAAAGCTGACACCTTTAAGATAATATTTGACATAAAGGTAGACATGGCCTTGGGGAGTCATTTGCTTAGTTCAAGTTAGTTGGCCGCCGTGCATTCAAATGGGAATCCGTGGATGGGTGAAAGTTGACAACTCGATTCAAAAGACTGTAGTTTGGCCATACTTAACCGATTGGAATTATCTTTGCAGCAAATTAAAGATAATAAAATAGGCTTTCCGATGATACCATTCTCCCTCACTAACCTCAAAAGGCAGCTATTATTTGTTCTTATCTTTTTTGGACTTAAGATTTTTCCCTCTAACCTGAAAAATAATGAAAATGTTATATAGTTTAAAACAGGCAGTAGCGCGATTCGAACCCGAGACTACTGTAACATGAGGTCATCTACCTAACCACAAGCCCAGCGAGGTTGGTATGCCAGATTTGCAATTCTAATCCTTGATAACATTTACAGAATAAACCGCTACTGCTATTGTGTACGTCACTCAATATAATGAATAGCTCCGCTCTGGAACGGTTGCCACAACCCATGCTCCAGGAGCATGAGTGGTGGTCAAAATCTCGATCACGCTTGCGTCCAAACACAGTGGTTCTCAAATATATGTTAGATATGTTACTTAAAAATTCAAAACGGCGGACAACAATCAGGATCAATTTCTTTTTACTCGCCCTGTATATTTTTGATCCCTTATGAGACGAGTCATTTTAGATACTTTTCAACTAATTTGAATTACTTTGTACGATTGATCCTTTTAAATTTTAATCCAATATGGTCGCCAACTGATCCCTTGGGACAATATCCGATTTTGGTAACATTAGAATTCTTGAAGATGGCACGTTTGTGCTAAAACGCACGTTAGAATTTAGTTTTATGGGGGTGGATGGGAACCCATATAATTTGCTACACTAAATCCACATGCCTGACGATGTTCTTGGATGTCTAAAGAGGGTCGCCTGGCAAAATCAACGATAAGTACATTTTGCCATGCTGTAAGGTTTACATAGTAATGGTCTTGGGCGGTAACATTTACCCGTTCACCTACAAGCTGGTCGAATCAAAATGCCCGTTGGCACTCTACCCTTTTATTCAATCTATCGCTATTATTTTGCTAAACTGACACATTGACTGTTCGATTTTTCCACAGAGTATCATTGGTGGTGAGTCCCCTGTCTTTTCAAGCCATAAGGATTGCGAATTACGTTTGAGTTACATGAATTTGAGAGTTAAGGAGGAGAATATAGGTATGATTTTGGAAATCGGTACTCTCTTTATGACAATTGAATTGCATGCAACTTGTTTTTTTGATGGAAGACTGGAAGAACTCGATCTCGTTCCTCCACTTAAAATTTTCTGATTTAAATCAACGGTATGCAAATCCACTGACCGTGTCTTTCAAAATACTGTAATTATTTATTTATTTATAACAATTGGCTATATAGAGCCAGGACAACCCAATAGGTGACTAGCACTATTAAAGGGATGCCTCATAAAACCACAAAAATAAGAAGGCAGCCCTAAAACCAAAAGTGAAAAGATGGCGGATGGAAAGTCAAAAAAAAATAAAGGGACCGAGAATGAAGAAAATAAAAAAATAAGACCTATAGCTACAAGATGTGGAGGCTCACAGAACAAGCGGCTTAAGAAGGCTTTTAGGGAGTGCCTTACAACATCCTCGGGCAGGTAGTTCCATACTGTGGGAGCAATGCTAAATGACCTTTTGGAAAGCGAGAGCCTGCAGGACGGGTGATCAAGCGAGAGCTATTGGGATTGCGAAGGGTAGGTCTAAGGGTGCGACTTTATGATTATAGAAGAGGAAAGGTGGTAAGATCTTGAAGAGATGGCACAGGACAGCAATGTCACGGCGCTTAGATAAGGGGGGAAGATTGGAAGCAAGGAGGAGAATCTTCATGGGAGAGATTCCAAGACTAGAGAATGACTCTGCAGGCAATCGCTGAGTAGATTCCAACTGTTGGTTTAGACGTGATGTTTAAAAAAAAGGATGCCAAGTGATACTGCCGTAACTCAAGGATTGGTTGAACCAACGCAAGGTGCAGAAAACGGCGTGTGGTAGGGGAGGCGTTGTTAAAAGACCTATGGATATAGCCTATGGTTCTTTCGGGGCCTTTTTCCCCCCCCCCTTGCAGATAGTCCACTTGTACATTCCAGGATAATTTTCAGAGATGTAAATACCAAGGAATTTGACAGAGGAAACTCTTTTAATGACTTGGTTATTCATTCTGAGACAGACGTTGGGAAAAGGGTTTTTCTTTGTGAAATGACCATGATTTAGTCTTGCTGGCATGGCATGAGATTGTTGTTGGTCAACCAGTTATGAATAGTAATCAATCTGCTTGAAAGCTGGTGATATCACTGTCATGGCTGATGGGTTTGTACAGGGTGGTGTCATCAGCATAAAGACCAAGGAACGTTGAGAGAAAATGAATTAGAAAGAGATCATTGATATAGATTAAGAAAGAGTAGTGGCCCCAGACAAGAGCCTGGGAACACCAGACAGAACATGACATGACAGAAGAAATGCCATGAACAGACCAGACTGTGTACGCCGGAAAGGTAGGACCTTAGCCAGCAAGAAGGGGACCAGTTACCCAGCATAATGGAGTTTTTACGGCAAAAGATGGGCCATGTGAGGAACTTTGTCAAATGCCTTACTTAGGTCGAATAAGGCTACAGCCAAACTTTTGACTTTCCAAGATGGCCGCATACCAACCCTTAGGGGCCGTGAGGAGGGCAGCGGCGATGTACGACTTTTCGGAAAAAGCCAAATTGGATGTTTGGTTAGAACGTTGTTGCGATTAAGATTAGAAAGGTGTGCTGTGGATAACCTTTTCCAAATCTGTCAGACAATAGGTTGTATTATATGGACGGTAGTTGGAAACAGAGTGACAATCACCAGACTTGAAGATCGGAATGACCCTCGAAAGCTTTCCATGCACTGGGTGTAACACCAGCGGAGATGGCAAGATTAAAGATCTACACAGCTGGAGGAAACAGTAACAGCACAATTCTTAAGCAATCGTACTGTTTATGCCATCCACACTGCAGCTGATTTGTTTTTTAGCTTGCGAATAAGCTTCACATCTCTCCGGAACTACTCTGAAATGAAAGAGTAGAGGTAATGTTATAGTTGGAGCATAAAAGTTGGGGGCAAGCATCACGTTTGAAACACTCAGAGAAAAACTGACTGAATGAATTGGCGATCTCGAGGGGTGAGAGGCAACATTTTTCCTTGTAATTGGATGGTACAGGACTGGAGGATTGGCCGGACCGCGACTTAACATAGCCCCAAGAAGATTTGGTGGAGAATCATTATTCAAGAGCTGGCACAAAGGTTGCTGGCAAATTCAATGGTTTGAGAGAAGCATTCCTGCAGCTTTATATTTTGAGATCAATATCTTGTTTCAGAGTTTTTTTTTCCATTGTTTGAACGTGCAAATGTTTTTTTTCTTCATTTCATACCTGAGCCAGAGTTGAGCCATGGTGGGGGGGGGGGTCGTTTGTCTTGCAACGGACAGACTTTTGGGGAATACACTCCAACATGGTTTCCATGAAAACTGTAGACGTTTCCCAAGCAGTGTCCGAAAAAGATTCCAGGTGCAAGATAAGATTAATTTATATCATTGTGCCTAAATAGCACTTAAATAGATTGATCTCTTTTGCTATAAGTTCTACAAACCTTCTACTTAATTCTTTTAAAAAAGACTGGACGAGTCATCATTTTATTGTGTCTAAGTATTAATGTGTATGACAAGATTCCTTTAATCAAATCGACATAATCAAACAAAACACACACTATTATCATTGGCAAAGGGCAAGGAACCTTGTACTGGCAAGGGTATGCCCAGGGTAAGTTATACGCATAATTTCTGTGTTGCTAATTCATCAAAACACACATTGAAAGGTAAATATAGATTATTATCTTGCAGTTCTCAAATATTCTCGATAACCTTGGTTAATTCTACAAATTCTTTGACTGTCTGGATTTAATTGAAACCAATACTACTTGGCCTTCACTGCACTAAGATACAAAATAAAAACTTAAACGCTTATTTTTACAATTACAAAACACACACAAAGAACGGCAACTGAATCGTTTTAAAACAAAATTGAACCTTGCATATATACATAAAAAGTTTTTTGTACCACATCCTTCACTTATAAATATCTCATATTTGGCTAAATTTGGTATCACCACAAATAATAACTCAAAATCAAACTTTCACATTCTTATGAATGGATTAGGTTGAAAAATTCAACAATTTTTCAGTAGACTGCAGATTTTCAATATCTTTCTAAAAATGCGAAAAGAATCATCCAAAATGTCTAAATCTTGCAAATAGAATACATTAATATAAAACTAATAAAAATAATTGCCTGAGTTCAAATGAAAGCGCATGCCAAGCATCACATAATAGACACTTAAAATTAATTTTTATATTCATTTTTTACAACAGAGTGAATGAATCATATTCAAACATTGCAAGGTGCATATACAAGCACTACGTAATAACAATTACGTACTATGCACAAACCCTTTTAACTGCTAAATACTCCACTTATATTTAGCTAAATAACGATCGCAAAAATAACTTAAAGAACTCTCAAAATCTTGTGAATGGATTGCATTGAAAAAAGTATTTTTAGCATTAAATAGAGATTTTGAAAGCTATGCATGCTTTAATCACTTCCTAATGGATTTCAAGAGCCAGCACCACTTGACGCTGGTACACTACATCTATTGTCATGACTAAAAACAAACAATGCTTGGTCAAATGTCTGCAATTTCTTCTATCCTGAAACTCCAGGGTTTGAAACTAAGGAGGTGAACATTAATCAAAGGACAAGTCGCATCTCTATGCAAGACATCGCACACAGATATAAGGCATAAAAAATTGTTTGTTTGGCGCAACCCGACCGACCCTAAAAAAAAACCTACCGACTCAAGTTTTTATGCAATTAGTACAAAATAAAAAAATATTATGCCGACCGATCCATTATTTTCATCCACAATTAAAAAAAATATATTTTTTTACCAACACAAAGACAAAAATAACAAAACAAGACAACAAAGCAACTACAACAAGTAAAATAAAAGATCTTTGCTATGTCATTAAAAAAGCTTTAAATAGTAGCATCTTGTATTCATTTTAGAGTAAAACATTGAGAAGATCTAATTTTTTTTTAAAATCTGACCACCGACCCTGATATGTTTTATCCGTTACGCCAAACAAACATTTTTTATGCCTAAGTTCCAGGTCTACTACAGCTGGTGTTCTGACACGTCTTGATTTTGTGTCTCCAAGTTAGACATGGCTTGTTGGAAGACACGTCTTGAGTATCTTGTGTGTGTCATGTGTGTCTTGGATCGTGTTTTAGATACAAAATGTATACGTATGTATCCATGGTTGTATACTAAACGTCCTTACGGGGCAACCGAGACATTTTTTCGACTCCCATTGCTGCAGACATATCTATATATCTCAAAAAATTATCAAAACAATTTTACAGTGTACCTTCCGCGATTGCTTTTTTCACTGATAACTGATAACCACAACAAAAAATCTTATCTTTTTCATTTGCTTCGCTCACGTTTATTATTCAAAATCAATCCATTTTTGAAAAAAAAAAAACAAAAACAAAAACTGTCAATCAGGAGGTCACGCCAACATGCGTTATTTTACTGTAATCAGGATGTCACGCCAACATGCGTTATTTTACTTGTACAAGAGAAGACAATACAATCGCTGTGACCGCAATAGCTGCTCGAAAACGCCCTGGAAAATATCCCGATTTGAGTGCAAAAAACCTGAATTTTTGGAAAAAGCGTGGTCTCTGAGTTATAGAAATCCCCCCAAATTTTAAAGCATCCCAAATCATTATTCATGTGTGCTACAAAAAGTCTGTGGACTGGTTACTCTCTCTCCGTTAAGAAAGTGAAGACCACGGAAAATATATAACCTTACATTTACTAGCATCATTGAATATTCTGTATGCTTAACGTGGGCCCTCGCCTGGGTTCCTCAATTGCATTAACTGCAGACGTGCAGGCTTGGTGTCAGGGAATGTGGACAATTGCAAGGTCTTCGTACTATTGTATGTGTGAAGTCCCATGTAAGATGACCCTGTCCAAACAATTTTTATTTTTGACAATGTACTTGTTTGACCTGCCGACTAACTGAAAACTGCTTATTACATAACACAGCAAATCTAAGTCATGTGGCCTCGTAACGGCATTTATAGTATATAGCCACGTGTGCCAGGCGTGTACTTTTATTATCCTAAACGATCATTTTCATAGTAGCTGATACAGCTTGTGGTGAATTATAAATTTTGATTACTCCAGTTGCCAAAACTACTTCAAAAAGGAAATATCTCCTTCAGCATGTTCAAAGTAAATATATACAAGTTCTCGATTTTGCAACCGCAGTTTACTCCAAATCCTCCATGCTCTCGATTATATTATAACCCTAGCTTATTGTCGAAATAACACACTGTTGTCAGATATACACGGTTTTGATTTATGGGTTCATATTGGTCTCAGCTATACTAGACTGACCCTCCCAGGACAAGCAAAATCTACTGCAGTACGTCAAAGATTGCCTTACGTCCCGAATCACGTAGTCATGTTGATGGTCCAAGCCATGTCCAGAATTGAACCCGTCAATGAAGCAACAGTTGTGTGTTTTAATGTGTACCCATGATTAACACTAAGTGGAAATAAAGACGGATGGACCATGCTTGTGCTGTAACAAAAAGTACGAAAGGTCGCCTATATTACATAAATACGAAAAACTTCTAGCTATATAGATGATGTGACCTATGACGTCACTTGCTGACATTCAGGACGCCCTCTGTTGTTTTCTGGCAGGCAAAATATTACGGTAGTTTCTGTGACAGACCACATAAAATCTGGTTATAAATTACTTGCAGAATCTTTCCTGATCTAAATTGGTCATAAAATGCAGCTGGTAGCATTAGCTTATTATGCTTGATAAGAAAGTTAGTATTATTTAATTCGAAACAAAAGTTACAGCAAAAAACAATTTCCCCATGCAAAGTATAGGTGCTTTTGCCTGCCAGTTTCTCTCTTACACCAACAGGGGGCGCCATAAACATAAACAAATGTCACATCATCTATAGGCTCTCATGAAATTTGCATAGTTTGGTTTTGTAACTTTAGCTACTGGGTACTGGTGACATCCCTCTTCCTGAAATGACTGCCATTGATCTTCGTCTCGTTTTCCGGTTGCGTGCTCTCAGCCTTCGCGCCATTGCCGTTCTTTTCCACTTTGTCTTTGGATCTCTTTGGTCGAGGTTTGAGGTAAGTGTTATAGAAGAAGTGTGCGAATAGACCACCGTATGTAACGTACATGAGCATGGCATAGGCAAGCGGTCCGTCGGATATTTCGCACACACCGCCCATTTGTTTAACAACAAAAGCGTAACACACCAGGTAAGTTCCCATCATCATTTGGACTATTTGAGCTGAAGTCACTATCATTGGAACCCATTTTGGCGGCCTGAAGCCAGAGGCTCTGAAGGCATAGTATGGGTACATTAAAGAATGAACAGGGAAGTTCATAAAACTAAACCAGAAGGCTAAAGATGCCATTGTGCTGTACTCATAAAATACAAATAGAACCACCGAGGCGTGATGATACCAATGTAAAAACATGAGCTTCTGCTTGCGTAGAACTACGAAGAGAGTATCGCCTAGCTCTGGTATCTTAGACAACGTAAAGATCAGTCCCCACACACCCCTAAATCTTGGCTGGAAGTACTTATTGCTGCATATACTGGAATGCCAACCATCATAATGGAGAGCGTTGATCATGACGGGAGTTTCTCGGTAGCTTGCAAAGATACTAAAAACGCCTAGAGCTACGTTCCAAGCTATAAGAGCACCTCGGAGTTTGTACGCAGTTCGCGAAACCATCCATTTTCGACCTAAGTAGATCACTACAAGGTAGACCGCCATTATTGCAAAGGAGTACAACTGCCAGTTGTCGTCGAGCCATTTCATCCATCCTTCTATATCATAATACTCTTCGAAATCATAGTTATTCTGCATTCGCCATTCCCTTGTGTTTTCATGATCACACCTTGCAGAGATCAGCAACTTCTTGTTAAACCAGACAGCGGGACGGAGTAAGTTTTCTTCTTGGGCGATCTACAATTCACCAACAAGTTGTGCGTGACGATCTATCTGTGTACAGACAAACAGATTAATATTTGAGTTTTAATTTAAACAATGGAAATAAATGTTTGAAGTGATTAAAGTCCTACTTAAAGTACCCTGTCGGTGCAAGTGAACTCCAACAGTATGACCTTAGCTGTCAAAGCTCATTGATCAATAACAAGATTGGACCAATCAGCGTTGTCAAGACGTACACGTTTTAGCGATACAGTTAAATCGCATGGGCGGATAACTTTAATTTACAATAATTGTAATAAGGTCATGTAATATTTAAAGATGCAACGAGAGATTTCAAATTATCCATATTTTCCATGATATGTAGTGATTTCATACATATTAGAGACCCAATAGATTCCCTACGTTTTATTGGGTTACAGAAATAACTTAAACTGAAAACAAAAGGTGATTTGTGTATGCTTAAATTTCAGTATAAAACATGGCCTGAATTTCCTATTTGCTCATATTCGAAATTAAAAATTTCACAATTTTGTTACCAAAAGAAACAGTTCTCAGCTTAATCCTTGCAGATCGGGATATTTTGATAGAAAGCTTTACACCAGTGCCAAAATCAGAATTTTCAGATTTCTTAGAGACCTATTATTTGAAATCTCTTGTTGCACCTTTAAAGCAGGTAATTTTGTGTCATACTTTGGTCTGGTTATAATGAAAAATGTTAATTGCAACAATTGTTATGATCACATTGGACTTTAACTATAAATTGCTAAATATTCTTTAATAACATTGAACATTCCAAACTGAAGATATGAGTTTTGTTGAATGTGTTATTTTGCTTAGTGAGCAGTTTGGAACAAAATCTGCCAAATGCTTTACAAAGATAATCCCCCGTACGTGGGGGGGTGGGGGGGGGTATAGTTACCGCGACCCATTGGTACGGTGTGCGTCCCACCGGTAAAAACTCGACCCATGTTTATAGTGAACAAATATACAAAAATCTGAAACCCATTTATTAGTTGGTTCGACATTGCTCGCCATTACTATAAGTTGGCTTTGAAATTCGCACCATTTTAAATAGTAATCTTACAAAATCGGCCCATTTTCATAGTAACTTTTTTCCAAAAATCAGAATCAACCATTTTCATTGTATTTAGCGAAAATCGGAAAAAATCCGACCCACTTTCATAGTAAATGCGACAAAAATTGAAAAATTGACCCATTTATATAGTAGCATTAACCTCAAAAAGTGACCCATCGTTATAGTAGCCTGGTGGAAAAAACGACCCATTGTTTATAGGCCTTGAAAAATGTGACCCATATCGGCGGCACATAATATGTACCTACCCTTTCCACTGAGTACCCCCCCCCGGGATATCCCGGTCGTTTCCTAGTTCTCTTTCTTTACATCTCTTTACTTGTCCATTATTATGATTTATTTCAGTGTATGAATGGTTATTGATTGTTGTGTGTAATTATTGAATAACACAATAGAATGACAAAGACTTTCCCATACGCGATGATTCACTTTTATTTGAAATAATTTGTTTTGGAGGGAAATTTGAATATTGACTACTATGATGTGCTGTAAGAATTAATACAAAAGCTCATTTTCAGCTATTGTCGAAAATCACAAAACAATCACACTTTACCAATTAACTATGCATGAAGACAACATACTAATAACCTTGCCCTCTGCATGCAGGAGAAAGTGAAAACTTATAATTTGGTATTTTCAATATTTAAAAAAAAATGGGCAAGTGATGGGGAGCATTTTGGGACACCCTGTATAATTTATGCCAACTTGTCCTAGAGCAAATTTCAATTGCTGGACAACAATGCTTTGTTGTAATGTTCAGACATACATTGCTTACTTATGGAATCTGTAGTTATAATAAATTGTTGCTGAAGTTCGGGGATATTATTTCGATTCACCCTGAACTACCCTGTATACGATGCCTCCAGCATGTTAGTTCGACGTATATCTGCATACGAAACGTCCACTTCTACGATACGATTTACGGCATGTTAAACACGTCGTGCCATATTCCCTTGCACTTCTATACGGCATATTATCGAGGCCGATATTTTGTTTAAAACTACGCCATTCCTTTCTCCCAGTCACGTCCATCTCCGTTCGCCCTATAATCTTGTGAATACGGCGAAATCTAAGTAAAAACAAATCAACCCGTGACGCGTGATAAGTCGCCCTCTTTGCCCTCTTCAATGGGGCATTTTCAGTCTTAATTAGGAAGTCATCTTTCTGTAAAAATATGAAAATTATATGTTCACGTTATTTTAGTGATAATCATTTAACGTGATCAGGCTCAGTTAAACATTTCTCACCTACCGTGTCCTTTAATTTTGCTTATAAAAAAAAAAAGAAACTGAAATACACACATTGGGAATAGCGGAAAAAGGTCTTATGACCCGTGCATGCAGCCGATTATACATGCATATGCATGAACGTTCCTGACATACTTGTGAGCGTAAAAGGGGAATGAAATTTTCTGCATGTGGAAGAGACATTTAATTGTGCAACGGCAAGTTGGCAACCGTTAACATTAACGTTCGATGTCTACATATAACGGAAATCCCAAGGCGGAATAGAATTTTCTTTCATAAGTGAAACTATTTACTTTTTCCCGAATAACTGGTTAGGAAATATTCTTTTTGGCTTCTAATATCTTTCTGGTCACAGCATATACGTATTATACTGAGGTCTTTTCGATATAGTGTTAACCAGGGGTGTCCAACCTTTTTGACGCAGGGGCCGCACTGGTTGAATCCAAAACTACTGCGGGCTGCAAGCATATAATCCGGGGTGAGGTTCTCAAGTTTGTTTTGGGCCTCTAATATAAGGGTCTGGATGTAGGACCCATACCTATACCAATTTTTGCCTAAAAAGAGACCAATTGCTATACCAGAGAATGCAGAATTTGGGCCATTTTTTTAAAAAATTGCTCTATTTCCTAGAAATGTCGACCTTTATAGCAAATTCGGAAAAAATTGGCTTCAGATTGAGGAAATTGGGCTAATTTTCCAACAAATGTGCAAATACTTTGTTAAAAGCAACACAAAAATACACCAAAATTAGCATGGGAAAAAGGGTTCATTCATATGAACAGAAGGTTGAAAATGTGACTCATACTTGAGATAATTTTGGTTTCAGATTGAGGAAATTGGACTAATTTTTAAACTAATGTGCAAATATTTTTTTTAAAGCGACACATTTCTGCAACAAAATTAATTGGCATGGGAAAAGGGGTTCATTCATATACCAGAAGGTTGAAAATGAGACTGAGACTCATATTTGTTCCAAGTT